>CM075878.1:8996921-9281364 GCA_038021265.1 Cyprinella venusta
AGCAGAAGTGGATTTAGTTGAAATCCATCTTAATTTTTGCCTTTCCTTTTCATTTCTCTCAGGACGGCCGCAGCGTGAAGCGCCTTGTTTAAGTGTCTAGGTTGTGGATGGCAGCGAATTGCTGAGGAGGAAGAAGATATGCACTGTTTTATCTCATCAGCTAGGCTGTAAATGTTGTTTGGGAGATTGTTAAAGTGAGTACCGGAACAGTTTTATGGCATATTGTTTTGCACAGTGAAGGTTTTTGGCCTCGACATTGCGGTTTTATTGTTAAAGACCGTGTTTTCTCTGGAACATTTATCTCAGGTGGATGTTATGATCCTTTATTCATTTTTTGTAATTCTCCTTTCACTCTATGTTTATTGTATTTCTGTAGCATAAAGGTAAGTGGTGGAATGTGCAGTTAGGGTCACTTTCTCTACTCAGGGTTATATTTGGCCTGGCTTCGCCCTCCTACTTCCACTCAATTTTTATTTTCCTTCAGTCGTCTGGGTTTACGGTATTTGCAGGTTTTCTCTGGCCAATTTTTTACCGGTCCAATCAGTGAACAGATGGAGTGGCTGAGAATGATGACGTTGAGGTTGTGCGCTAGTTTGAGTTGTAGTTCAGTAATGGCGTCGGAGAATGATGCAAGCATTGTGGCAATGCTGCCGAATATTCAGAAGTTAAGCAAGAACAATCTTCGCTGAGTTTTGTTGGTGGCCCTCCTTCCCACGGGGTTCGGAAAAAGACACATAGCCTATGTCACATCCAAACATTAACGATTGGTTATGGAAGATCCAGAGTGGCTCTGGGCAGATCCAATAGTTTTAAACTTTTTAAACAGAGAACCCACCTACAAGGAAGTTAATACTTGTCAATGGAGCGAGGCTAGACTCTGTACAAATGAAATGTATGAGAGTCTGGTATGACCAGGCTAGGTTATATCTGCTTCTTCTGCTCATTCTTTTACTACTGACACTTTACAAAAGCTGTTGCAACTGTTGCCATTATTGGCAGGCCTTTTAGTCCACCTGATAGTTTGTACGTCAACTCTATCAAAGAGATTGTATGACTGAAAGGAAGTTACCTCACACAGCAAGTGTACTTACTATTCATAATGTAGGTATAAGTGTGGAAATGTATCTTGGGTTATATATAACTAAAATTACATTTTATTGGAAAAAAATATTAATTAAAATTTGTAATATTGAGATGCTTATGGATATTATAAATTATTGATACTGAATGTCAAGTCACCTTCATTTATAAAGCGCTTTTAAAAGTATGGATTGTTTCAAAGCAGCTTTACGGTTATAATAGAAATTACTGTAACAGATTGTTTGGTTTACAACAGCATTAGGATAAAGTCAATGGGTCTCATTCATGAAACACGAGCAGAACGAATTTGTGTGTAAATCGTGTGTAAAACGGTTCTGGAGTAAATTTTCGGATTCATTAAAATTTTCGTATTTTCCAAATGTTAGTTGGTACGCAAGAAATCTACACCTGCTCCCAGCCACGCGTAAATGGTGCGCTTAACATCCAAACGTTTTGCTCATTAATAAGGCTGCATTTTAATTCACCTTATCGGGTACATATTTAAACAGCATTTTGAAAAAAAAATATTTTATATAGTAATTACATGCGGTTTTTCTTTTTACTTTTATTATGAGAGTCAGTAATAGCAGATCTGGTGATGGCGGTCCTTCTCCAGTTTGAATACGATTTTTCCGAAGTCAACTAATTTGTTTTTTGCTGTCAAGCTTAATGTCAAACCATTTTTTTCTCACTTCTGGGACTGTCCGATTAACAGATGAAACTCCATTAACTGCATCTGTAATATGCTGCCAATTGCTTCCTTTTTTAGGACCTGATCCGCCACTATGTAGGCTACGCTTAAAAAAAATGTGGCGTTTTGTATGAACTTGTGGTAATAAAACTTCAATTTCTGCATCCGAGAAATCTTTCTTTTTCATTCGCATTCATGTTATTATATGCATATAAATGTCAGTCGGATATAATGTGCCTGATTAATGGTATAATTGAGAATGAACGTGCACGCGCATTCCATTTACGATTGGTTGGAATTCATTAGCACATACACACATTTTACTATCACATCTGACATTTACGAAGTATTTGTGAATCAGGAGAAGAGTTTTCGGGAAGTTCTCTTTACGCGCAAATCACTCTCATATTTACTCGTATATTTACGAATGTTTCATGAATGAGACCCATTGTCCAGCAAAAGTTAGTTTTAAAAAATTCACTTCCATTGCGAAGATCATTAGTCATTAACTTTGCGGCCGCTAACACGCCACCGTTCTAAGAAAAAACTCTTAATACAAACATTTATAATAAAATATATAATACAGAAATTGGTTACTATGTATTTACACCCACACTAATTTAAAGCTCCCCACCCCCCTCCCCCCTAAACCTACCCAGGGTTTTTTTTAGTGCATAGCATATGCATGCAAAAACCATTTTCGGTGTATAATTGCCACGAGAAATGACATTCGTGGTATAGATATGCATTTTCATGACACTGTGTTGGAGATTACGTATGCAGAGCGGCGGTCGGCGGAGAAAACTCTCCGAGTGTTGTTCTCTGCTCGGTTTGGAAACGTTCAAATCACTTAAAACAGACGCGATAGATGATTCAAACGAGTGATGTTCGATGGCGGCATCCATCTTTGTAATGTAGGCTACAAAATCTGCTTCAAAATCCCAGCACTGTCGTTATCATGATGTAAAGCCCGCCCCGACGTTTCTGATTGGTGCCTCGATTTCGACGCATTGTAAATGGGCTTGAATGAGCTCTTTGCCAGACTAACTTTCAGAGCAAATCTAAATTTGCTGGAAGTTGTCTAGGTTTTCCCAGGCACCTTTGTCGCCATCTCTGTTCGAAATCTGCAATTGCAGTCATTGGCGGAATTATCAGCTTTACGTGAGTTGTACTTCAACACCCTCGACACAGCACTGTGTGGATGAATACAATGTTTGAGGAGACTGTGAGGCTGTCAGTCACAGCGCCGGTGTGGATACTGGCATTCAGAATCATAGATTATTCTTTTTGGAAGCATGACCAACATAATTTTCACCTGAAAATGTCATCTGAACTAGTAAGAAACATCCACTTTTGTTCTGGTTCTGACATTGCAGTAAATCCCGCTGATTAAATCCAACAATCGCTTATAAGTTATCATATCATGCAAAACCGTGCAAATAATACTTTGTTCTCAAATTTTTTTAATGTTAACAATGTCAGCATTGCGTGACAACATGTATTGTCCTTTCGATATTATCCTTATTTTCACATGGGTCTGGTTGCAGTCTCTTTTTTTCTGTATGTTAGCCACTCTGAAGTCCAAACAAAGTCTTGTGTATTTTTACATCGGGTGAATCTGTTGTCACTGGTGATTGTCGTATAAACATTTTCTGGATCCACCATCAAATTGATGAGTTTAATTATATCAAGTGCTGTGAGAAAAGGCTATAAATCTCCACCTCCAACATCCTCACTCGCAATATAGCCTACTAGCTGAGACTCTTCTTTATGTGTACAGATGTTACGTAATGACTCTATATAGCCAAGACTCTTCTTTATGTGTACAGATGTGACGTGATGACTCAATATAGCCGAGACTCTTCATGTGTACAGATGTTACGTAATCACTCAATATAGCCGAGACTCTTCTTTATGTGTACATATGTTACGTAATGATTCTATATAGCCGAGACTCTTCTTTATGTGTACAGATGTTACTTAATGACTCAATATAGCCGAGACACTTCTTTATGTGTACAGATGTTACGTAATGACTCAATATAGCCTACTAGCCGAGACTCTTCTTTATATGTGACGTAATGACTCAATATAGCCCACTAGCCGAGACTCTTTTTTATGTGTACAGATGTGACGTAATGACTGCTAGCCGAGACTCTTCTTTATGTGTACAGATGTGACGTGACGACTCAATATAGCCGAGACTCTTCTTTATGTGTACAGATGTGACGTGACGACTCAATATAGCCGAGACTCTTCATGTGTACAGATGTTACGTAATCACTCAATATAGCCGAGACTCTTCTTTATGTGTACAGATGTTACGTAATGATTCTATATAGCCGAGACTCTTCTTTATGTGTACAGATGTTACTTAATGACTCAATATAGCCGAGACTCTTCTTTATGTGTACAGATGTTACTTAATGACTCAATATAGCCGAGACACTTCTTTATGTGTACAGATGTTACGTAATGACTCAATATAGCCTACTAGCCGAGATTCTTCTTTATATGTGACGTAATGACTCAATATAGCCCACTAGCCGAGACTCTTCTTTATGTGTACAGATGTGACGTAATGACTGCTAGCCGAGACTCTTCATGTGTACAGATGTGACTTAATAACTCAATATAGCCTAGACTCTTCTTTATGTGTACAGACGTGAAGTGATGACTCAATATAGCCGAGACTCTTCTGTATGTGTACAGATGTGAAGTGATGACTCAATATAGCCGAGACTCTTCTTTATGTGTACAGACGTGAAGTGATGACTCAATATAGCCGAGACTCTTCTTTATGTGTACAGATGTTACATAATGACTCAATATAGCTGAGACTCTTCTTTATGCGTACAGATGTGATGTAATGACTCAATATAGCCTACTAGCCGAGACTCTTCTTTATGTGTGACATAATGACGCAAAGACATGCTCGAATCTCCTGTGGAAATCCATCAGTACCACTGGAATTAAAAACATTATTACAAGCTTACTGCTTTGAATCGAGCTAAGGCAAGCAGATAGTTTTGAACATTGGCTGGTCATGAATTTTCGCAAATTTGTATTTTGAATAATTTTTAACCCCCAAAAGCCATGGACTGCAGCTTTTAATATTAGTAAACATATATTTATGAACTTAAAGAATTATTGCTATAATAATAATACTTATTTAAAATTATTTACACTGTATATGAAAAATGTTAACATTCTTCTGTTTTTTTTTCTTCTTTCTCAAATTAAAAGGACACCCCCTGAAGCTGAAGCTGATTATGATTTTAAAAGGTTCAAATGTTCTCCTTTAATGCGCCAGTTTTAAAAATGTGGACACCTGCAATAATGCTGGGAACAACCACATTGTAATGTTTCACTTATTAAAACAGCCCTGGCGATGTAATCAATGTGTCCATAATAGCTAGCTAACACTGTAGTTGACTTATTGATGCATATTAATACGTTTATTAGTGCAAATTAACATTCATATGAAACATAAATGTGCGGCAATAACATAATTGCATTTTCAGAATTAGCCTGTATAATTATTCCATTTAATCTGCTATCATTAATTACAACCAAATGTAAAGCTCTGGCTTATGTTAGGCAAGCAGGGTCTGTTTCTCTGCGTTTGCTAGGACTGCACTGCAGTCATAGAGCATGTATTTCAAGGTTAAATATGGTCAGTGGTGCTAAACTGCTCAATAAATGTAAAACTTTTCAGTTTTGAGACTTTTTCTTTTCTAATTTGGCTCACCATTACATGACTGGGTATAATTAGAATAAATATATATATATATATATATATATATATATATATATATATATATATATATATATATATATATATATATATATATATAAGCTAGTTACTAACATGTGATTTTTTTTTACATTTTTTATAATTATATATGAAATAATAATCTAATATTATTATAGATTTTAGCATAGGTGATTGAATGAGCATGCTGACAAAATGCTGTGCTTTAAATGTTATTTTCACTGAGTAATGCTGAATATTTGCACAATAAAACCCTCTTGGAAACGTTACATCTTAAATCACGAATGACATCATAAATTCATCCCCTTTAAAACAGCACTACAATTCTTGGCTATTGTATCACATATTGCATAGTACATACTTGGCTATTGTATCACATATTGCATAGTTTTTTTGAGTGTCCCACCATGGGTTTTGTGCTTTTTAGATGCTGTGTCCAAAATAGCCATTCACTAAACCCAAGTGGTTGATTTTTAAAATGTCATTTTACACATCCCCAGTTATATTGAACAGTTTGTCGTGACTCCTGTATGGTTTGAATGAAAAAGTTTTGCATTTGTAAAAGCCTTTTCATTTTTTATAATGATTGATGTTGTTTGGTTTGCTGTTGGGATAAAGTAGCCAATATGATCCATTCTGTCTGACTTGAAGTTCTTAAAGTAGACAGACTCATTAAGACTCACACAAGGCACACAGATTCATGTACACATGCTGCTCTTGCTGACCTGATGCAGTGCAGTGCCTGGGGGAGTCCAGCTGTCTGTGCCTGGCTGGCCGGCTGTCAGTGGGTGAGGTGGGAAGGGCTTGGCCGTGACTCCCCCTCGAATGTGTTTACCAGATGCACTGTTGCCTCAGGTGAGCACTGCAGCTGGCTCTGTAAAGCTCCAGCAGTCGGGCTGGATCCAAGCCCATCATGGCAAGACAGACTGGTCAGACCAAGGCTTGCATTCAGACATCCGCTATGTGTGCAGGCTTTATGCCCCGGAGAACTGACTCCTGGCCAGCGTTTTGCTGTTTGTGCTGTTGTTGAGCTTTTTAAGGTCCCCAAAGGAGGACAGACACAGACTAGCCATAGGTAAGGAGTTGGACACTTAAACCAGGCCTGTTTTGCAGTTTTTTTTAATGCAAGTATTTAGATTTACCCTTTAAAGTTAGGCAATTTGAAAGGATGAGATCCCATGCCCCCTCCCTTCAGACCACCTCAAATCCATGCCTCCTACAAAACACTTGAACGTACACAGCCAGAGCAGATTCAGCAAAGCGTCACGTTAAATTACCTCATGTCTCAAAGCACATAACATTACACTAATAATGAATGTAAACAACTTACAGACCTTATACTTGTATGGTCTGTAAAGCACATAACATTGCACTAATAATGAAGGTAAACAACTTATTGACCTTACTTGACTGCTGCAGATTAATTTAGACTTTGATAGTGTTAACGCATAAATCCGAGGTCTGAGAACAGCTCAGAGTAGAACGTCACAGGTTGCCGTCTCTAAATTACATTCACGACATGGAATGCAGTATAAGCTCGTGTTTTGGTTCAGGAACTATAAAAAGCGGCTGCTGTTTGTTTGCTGCGCTCAGTGACTGTCTGTCTAACCTTATTGAATGCACTGATGACGTATGGTGTCTGCGTGAGCAGGGTGCGCAGTGGTATGCAAATACATACGCTGACAGGCAGGTTTGACATCCAATCACTGGATTCGGACCGAATGTAATGACTGGATGAAAAAAATTGGTCCCGAGACTTCCACAAACAATATATATGTAATTTATTTTTTTATATTTAGACCATTTCTGTCAATGATTTGCGATCAGGATGTGAAGAGAGTTTCATCCAGAATAACAAAATGTTTTCATAAAAAAATATTTAACTGGCTTTTGTTTTAAAATTAATGTAAGAGCTTTGTATTAAGCAGGTTAATCAGTCATTATCACAAATAAATCCCATTGTGATCATTTTGTTAAGGCGCAGTATGTAACTTTATAAAAAATCATTCAGTATGTTTTTTTTGCAAAGAATAGAAATGAGAAATACATATAAAAGAGGAAAAAATAAAGTACAGAGAACCATTTATAAAATATAAATAATTACATTTGAAAACCATTTTAGTAGATATTAATATTATTATTATTTTAACTAGCTGACTGTATCCTGTCTGTATGTTACATGCATAGCTTATAACGCATTGGATGATGAATACATAAATGATCTCTATAATAAAGATCCATTTATTAATGCAAGTGCCCTCCCAGTCAGTCAGGCTGCACTGAACTTCACACAAATAGCTCCTTGAAACTTGTTCAGCCTTGGAATGTTTGTATTGCCCCCTCAGGAATCAACCATTAATAAATAATAACTCTGTCTTTAATCATGCACCCAGAGTGCAAAACATATTACTCTCCTTTAGCACAGGGCAAGGCCTCTTACTTCTCTTACGAGGAAGAGTAATGTTCCTTAATTTCTTTGAAACATACCTGAACTCTCCTCCCAAGGTTCTTCATCAATAGTGTTGATGCTTGTGAGGTGAATGTTGAGTTGTGTGCTTTTATTCATTAAAAAAAAAGAAAGAAATAAACGAACATTTTATGTTGGTACTGAGCATGAGCAGACCGCTATCAAGCAATTCCCAAGTTTTTAAGTTAAACTTATCTTAATTTGCATTTTGAACCACCCTTCAAGTCACATATTGATTATATTTCAGGTTCGCAACGTGAAATCCTTAAGTGAGCCACGTGGCCTCGCTCCCACCCTGCGCTGTGTTTAAAATGGACCTGCATCGCCCTCACGCTTTGCACGTGCTGTGAGGCAATTCTGTCCGAAGGGTCGGGCAGATTGGTAGCGAGACCTTATTTTCGAACTATCGATCCCAGGGGTAGCCCTCGAGATGCAAAAACCACCGCAAGACGGATCTGCTGTCAGGTCTTACAGTAGAAATCAGGCAATCAATGTCAAGGCGCTCCGCCAGGCCCTGTGTGGACCTAATTCCACTCATCTGCACTAAATGGAGAGAGCCCAGTGGTTCATCAATCATCAATTCAAGGAGCAGTGGCTGGTTAATAGTCTGCTCTTTACTCAAAGAATAGTCAACGGCATTATCAGGGAGGGCCGGCGGAGATGCCCTCCCCCACCCGCACGATGTGACGAGTTTGATCGCTGTATTCTTTTTTTCTCATTCGCCACGCTCCGTTCTATTTCCCAGATGGCTCCTGTCAGCTAACAACGTTGCAAATTGAAGCTTGCGGGCCTGATCGATTATCTTTTTTTCCCCCCCTCATCCTAATCCATTTGATCTGTCTGTTGAGTAGGAGACTACATGATTGTGTGGGGGTGAGGGGGTCAATATCTCCCCGAATCAAGAGTAATATCCACTTAATTCCTTTTTCCTGTCAAGCGGCACGGGATGAAATGCTCACTTGCTTTGCATTATACGTCTTCTGTAGCTCTTTAAGGTTAAGACGGCTCAATAATGTCCTCTCCATCTTGCTTTCTTAGGTTTCAACTGCCCACGGTTCTATCCCGGGGAAGTCGGAGCTGCTCAAATCAGGGAGCCCCAAGTCGACACTAAAGCATATATGGACAGAAAGCAGTAAGGACTTGTCCATCAGTCGACTTCTATCACAGACTCTCCATGGGAAGGAAAACGCAACAGCCCTGGACCTGCACTATGACACTCCGGAGCCTTACTCAGAGCAGGACCTGTGGGACTGGCTGAGGAATACCACGGACCTGCAGGACTCTAGGCCTCGAGCCAAACGGCGGCCGATGGTCAAGACCGGCAAGTTCAAGAAAATGTTCGGCTGGGGAGATTTTCACTCTAACATCAAAACGGTCAAGCTCAACCTCTTGATCACAGGCAAGATCGTCGATCACGGCAACGGCACCTTCAGCGTCTACTTCCGCCATAACTCCACGGGCCAGGGCAATGTGTCCGTCAGCCTGGTCCCGCCCACCAAAATCGTCGAGTTCGACTTGACGGCCCAGCAGTCGGTCATCGACGCCAAGGATTCCAAGTCCTTCAACTGCCGCATCGAGTACGAGAAGGTGGAGAGGGGCTCCAAAAACACGCTCTGCAACTTCGACCCATCCAAGACATGTTACCAGGAGCAGACGCAAAGCCACGTGTCCTGGCTCTGCTCGAAGCCCTTCAAAGTCATTTGCATTTACATCTCCTTCTACAGCACCGACTACAAGCTAGTGCAGAAAGTCTGCCCAGATTATAACTACCATAGTGATACTCCTTACTTCCCCTCTGGCTGAAGGTAGTTGCTGACATCACCTACCTGAAGGACATCGAGAGGCAAAGGATGGAGCTCTCTCCCCATCCACAACAAATACATGTTCCCCGTACCGTCCATACCATGCTTTCATGGCCCGGATCTATTAAAACAACTTGACGAGAGAAGAATTTGGCTGTTTGCACTTTCATTTGAGTGCTTTTGTTTGATCAATTGGTATCCTTTAAGTTACGGCACTTATTATTATTATTAATTTATTGTTTATATATTTTAATGTTATTAGGATATCATTTGACCACTGTGGTGTTGCTTGTATGACCATGTAAACTCACAATTTTGTCCTGTAATGTTCCGTTTTAATTTAGAAAGGTGTAAGTGTTTGGTTTCTCGGAATATTTGTTTAATTAGTTAATTTGTACAAGTACATATATGTTTCTTAGAACTGCCAAGAGGCCACGAGGGTGTAGATACAGTAGGACTTTTATTTTTAGATGGTAGTTCGCCTCAGAAGCGATGTCGGGTGGAGAATTATTCGTGACCAGAATCTCAATGTTCCCTCCACCTGCAAACTTTTGAACACCACTGGAGTCCCTATACGTTCATGAGTAATTCCTCCCAGCCCAAAGGCCCAAAGATGAGGAGAATGGCTTTGTTCTGCTGGTTATGAACAGGCCTTAACTACAGGCATGTTTTCTACCTATTACAAAGAAGCTGTACTATATAAATTGCAGATGTTTCAGCCCAAGCTGTCTCCTGTAGTTTAATAAGATCCAGGAATGGTTGGAGGGCTTGCTCATTGTCACTTATAATACACTGTAATGTAATGAATTCTATATCCTAGAGCCTAATTTGTATGACTGGTTTGTATTGTACATAGTTGATCCTGATGGAGCTGCTTCTGTATATGCCTTCATTCATTGTCTGTTAACCCAAAGCCCTTCTCTCTCTCTCTCTCTCTCTCTCTCTCTCTCTCTCTCTCTCTCTCTCTCTCTCTCTCTCTCTCTCTCTCTCTCTCTCTCTCTCACCCCATTCCATATATGCTTGTTCTCGGTTCCTCGGACAAAGAAACTGATGTTGCTGATGTAGACGTGAACTCCATGAAATCCATGCTCTTGTACAGGGGCTGTAAAACTGTCAAAAATATATATTAGAAGTACTTATCATCTGTATGATCATGTTTACTTTCAGGGGGAACAAGGGGATGGAGATGTACAAATGAATAAAATACTGAAAGTTTTATCAGGTGAAGTCTTTGTTATTGTGTGTTACTCTGAATGTTCTTTGAAAATCACGTTGTTGTTTTTTTCTGTATGCTTACCTTTAGTTCCCCATTACTGAATATACATACATTGACTTTATGTACAGTGAAATAGTCAAGCTCAAAAGAAGAACTTTATACCCTTGTTGCCACACGGTTTGGTAGTCTACTGAGAAGGGGGATCTTTAATTTTCAGATCCAATATATCTGAGTGGCAGGAAGTGAAGATGGTGAGAGCGGCAGAGCGATAGTGTGGGTTTCAGGAGCAGGGACTGCCACAAAACACTCCATTGCAGCAGTTAGGATCAGCGGTCCGCTGTAAAGTGATTAGGGCCTCCGGCGGGAACAATCCACTGAGTTTAGCTGGCTCACAACTTATCAGTAATTAAAGAGGGCGCTAGGTTTATGTCTTCATCGCCTGTCTACAGGGGTTTTACAGACAGGCTCATTTTGGAGCTGTCTGAAGTAAGTCTGCCTTAAATTTACTCTTTCTAATTATCCTAAAAGATGAGGATTTGCACTGTTAGGGCATCTATCTATCGATCTATCTGTCTGCATATCTTTCTGCCTACTCCTTCCTTCCTCACTATCTTCCATATCTTTGGCTTTGCTGTATGTTTTTTTAAAGGTCCCGTTCTTTGAGATCCCATGTTTCAAACTTTAGTTAGTGTGTAATGTTGTTGTTGTTAGAGTAAATATCTGTAAAATCATAAAGCTCAGAGTTCAATGCCAAGCGAGATATTTTACTTAACAGAAGTAGCCTACATCCCTCTACTTCCTTCTTTAATGACGTCAGTAGAACAGTTTTTTGACTAATATCCGTCCACAGGAATGCTCCCTCAACTAGGGTTGTGTATCGTTTGAATTTGAACGATTCGGATTCCGATTCCTTGTTTCGATTCCGGTTCCCAACGATTCTCGATTCCGATTCTTTTAAGAGGCAGGGTCAAAAAAGTTTAGCTAACCTTGCTAACCAACGGTCTTTCTGAAGGAAATACTCCTTTCTAAAGGGAAATACTCCCTTTTTGTCACAAATTTTGCCGAGATTTTTTTTTTTTTTTTTTTTAGAAAAGTGAAGCCACACCGCCGACGTAAGCTACTCATGTTCGACTCGCGCGGTTATGCCAACACTTCCGGTAGACGCTTCTTCATTGGTGTTTTTCAGCGGTTTCTTCTTCTGTTCGGCGGACTGTGAATATCGAAAGGAATCGAAATTTTTACTTTTGAACGATTCCGGGAAAAACGAAAAGTTAGTCCCGGTTCCAATCGATACTCTATTCTCGATACCCTACCCTCAACTCCCTCAACTTGCACTTCTTATAACTTACTGTGTTTACTCAGCTCTTATGGTGATTTTCTAAAGTAAAACTGATGCTTCATCTTTTGTGTGATGTAAAATAAACTTTATTAAACTCATCAGTATATGTTTGATCATCATTCGGACCTGGTCCGAAACAGCAGACTTGTAGGCTATTAATAAATAATGGATACATACAAGCAGATGACAAATACGTTATAATAAGCGTAATTAAACTACTAAACTATACCTGTTCCATCTCTATACAGCACTCTGACTCTGTAGGCATTATTGTCTGACTCGAAATGAACACCGTTACTGAGAGTTTCTGATATTATCATCATTCTGTGAGATGAAATTGTCCTGAGAGACTGAAGCTCCGCCCCTTGTAGCAGCAGCTTATTTGCATTTAAAGGGCACACGCTAAAACGGCGTTTTTTTTTTTTTTCTGAGCCCCAAAAAATGGTAATTTAAACATGCTGTAAAAAATATCTGTTGGGTATTTTTAGCTTAAACTTCACACTTGTGAAAAGGGGCATAATACGGGACCTTTAATATACAAAGTTAAGCATTAAAGCAGTATTTCAGTGCATCAAATAAACATATTTATGGTATTTTTATACTGCTGTATGTTTTTAAAGGCCTTAAATATCTAATATACATGCATACACTTATTCAATAAACACACACACATAGATAAATTTGATCCATCATTATATGCTTGGCTAGTTTCTCAAAACCTAATAAATGATAATGTTTTTAATCAACTTGTTTGCTCTATTGGTAGCTCCCTTCCTGCGCAGAAATGAGAGACAGAACAGCATTTCTCCCTCTGGTTGGTCAGAACACTTCGATCTCTACAACACAACCTCCGGCAGAATCATAATTAAGTGACAGAATAACCAAACGCAGTATTTCAATCATGACGCCCACAGCCGCACCCGCCCCTTCCTTTGGCTGAGCCCATTTCCGTCGCATGGAGGGGTCTGACTATCATGCGTATTTAACTCAGATGTTGCTCAATGCAGATTAAACGCTAAACACCTTCATGATAAAAAGCTTTAATACCTCCAGATCAGATTTAGTAGCTTTCTTTCCATGCTTAGCACTTCACAGCCATCCCAGGGGGGACAAAGCGTGCCTTAAAGTCAGGGAAATTCCCAACAATGGGTTTTGGTCTCCTGCCCAACATTAAGCCATCCCAGCCAATCCCATCCCACTCCGAGCTCTGCTTTTGCCTCTGCAGAATTTCTGTTTTAATCAGAAGCGGAATGGAAAAGGACCCTGTGTGCCTCTGGGATATTTTTCCATTAACCATTCTGACACATGACTGACTGTGGGGGATTATTGGTTTTTGAAGAACTATTAACAGCTGTACATTTGCATTTTAATACAGTTCTCCTCCACTACTAATGCAATTTTGGTTCGTTGCTTTGTTGCCGCCTTGTTCCTAGAGCAATTCAGGCTAACAGCAAAAAGGCCCTCCGGCTTTAATCATTTTAATTGCCATGAAAAATTTGTTTTCATTAATCACTCCTGAATCTCCGCGAAATGTGAGAGCGAGCGCGCCATTACTGCTCCTCCTTAAAAGTGTTACTCATCATTTCCTGAAAGTTTGTGGGCACATTTACACCTCAGACTTCTAAATGGCTAGAGAGGGGCATTTCAGGACAGCGCTGGAATTTTTTGTTTATTAAATGTTTGGAAAGAAAATGAGATATGGGCTATTAGGATAGAAGAATGTCTTACATCAAAAAAAATGAATAGTCTTTTTTCATA
This sequence comes from Cyprinella venusta, assembly GCA_038021265.1. Lineage (NCBI taxonomy): Eukaryota > Metazoa > Chordata > Actinopteri > Cypriniformes > Leuciscidae > Cyprinella > Cyprinella venusta. Next base: position 9,011,050 of record CM075878.1, read on the forward strand.
CTAGATAAAAACATTTTTGAGCACAATTTATGAGTCTCCACACTCCTAACTACGAAATCAAAAGGCATTTTGTTGCTGAAAACACATTCAGGGTTCTACCAAAATGCATCCCTTGCTTTTATTGCAGCACTGTGGGTCATCCGTGTGAACTTTCTGTGCATTTACAGCTTATTCAGATGTAACATTTCCTTTGATTTTTTGCGCAAGAAGGTGAGAGAGCGGCCCGGGCTGGGTCTGTGGAGAGATGGTAACCTTTGCTAAAGCACCTCCATTACCATTTCTGCATGCTGTCTGGATTCATCTCCCTCTCCAGCAGCCAGAAGGTTAGCACGCCACATTAGGCATTATGCATGAAGGTGTCATTTGGGACACAATACAACATTTTCAAACAGTACTGATATTTCCAGCGTTGTTTCAGTCACCTTCTGCTTCTCTGGACATTGTACTACAGCTATAAAAGTGATCATTAATTACCAGACAATGTCACAGGCAGCACCATGTGAACCAGGGTTTTGAATTAGATTGCAATTTGCTTCCTTGTGGAATCTTATTGGATGTTTCAATTTTGAAACATTTCACCTGCACAAATTTAATTGTGCTAGAACATGCCCACCATTTCAGAAAGCCCTTTCAGCTATAATGCTAAAAAGCTAAAACGACTGTCAGCTATAATGTGTGTTCTGCGCCTGCGTGTTAGTCTGGGTTTCCCCATGCTGCCTTCCCGCAGCGCGATTTTATTCACGCTGAAAGGCAGTCTGGATACCATGCATTTTCTGCAGATATGTTCGTCACTCAAAAAGGAAAACCGATGTTGCCAGATGCAGATGCACATACCATAACAAAGCAGTCCGTGCTTACCTTTTTGAATATCAATCCTGCTAAACGCTTTCTTTATTCCACTCTGCTCATGTTAATATTGAAATATTCGCCAAGGAACACTCGGGTAAGATGACGTAACATAAGAACAGCCTTTTATCTTTTCCGTTTTCACTTCTTCGGTTGCTGTTTTGCTTTTATCCTTGTGCACTGGCTGTTTCACTAAGCTGAACAGCCAATCAGAGTTCTCTATTTCCCCCAACGGCCCGACGTCGATTCAACATGTCGAATCGGGCGAAACAAAGCCGACGAGTACGCGGAACACACCGAGGAAACTTAGTCGGCCGATGGACAAAATGGGCCGATGGGGGTGTGTTCCGGTCTTTAGAGATTATTAATGTCTTTATGTCAACATCCAGGCCTACATTTACACATCATACTGGGCACTTAGTTCCAGAAAAACAGATTAAAATACTTTTAATGGAATGAAATTATACAATTTTGGATGTGAGGACCCAGACAGCAACATGTCGGCCCAGATCCTGCCCACATCTGGTATGTTTGGACTTCTCATTTGTGAATAAAACTTCAACACAGAATCGGTTGCTCTCTTTTATTCACAACGAACTACTCTTGTGATTTTGCTAGGCCAACTTTTATCTTTGATATTTACAGTAAATGTGCAAATTAATACATGGACTAGTATTTTAGCCACTAAATAAATGTCATTAAAATGTAAACGTTTTAATTCTTTATGGTAAGCAGTGTTGCCAGATGTATTTGTACGATAATTTTGTCCCATGTACAATGCATGATAGATTGTGAAAAAGAAAAAAAAATCCATAATGTATAATTTCTGAATTTTGTGACACTTCAATCAGAGGTCATTGTAAACATAGTGTTTACATACTCATTGGATAATCTTCTTCCAAATACAATCATTTTAAGCTTCTGATATGATACTTAGATATCTCCAATCTGGCAACACTTGTAGAATATGAGTAAACCATTTAATTGCAAATGTACTGCAGATTTTCCACATGACCACTGTTAATTTACATCCTCATTCACAGTGTATCATCAACTAAATGCATAGCTTTGGGGGGTAAGGGTGGGGATTTTTTTCCGATAATATGAACAAAAAAAGAGATCACTTTAAGATTTAATAAAGGCGTGTGCCCTGTATAAAGCACTCCATATATGGGTAACCGCACTCCAGAAGCTGAAAGTTTTACTAGTTTTAAGAGCGTGACGTGTTCAAACAGCACGTGACAGATCCAGAAAGAAGAAAGATGAAAGAGCAAGACGGTCAAGCTTTTCTTCGCTGGATGGAGAAGATATCTTTAAAGAAACAGGTATCGAGTTTTTGCCACTCAAGTGAAGTTTTAATACCGGTAATCATAATTATGTTATGAGGTCCAAGAACATGAATGACCAAGCGAAGTCACAAATGGGAAACTGGAATTCTAGATAGATGTTACCAGTTGTGGCTTTAAAAGGGACATGTCGTGTTTGAAATATTACAGGACCAAATTGACTATATATTAAAGAAATGTGGTAAAGATTTAAATTTAATGAGAGCAGTAGCAGGACAAGATTGGGGTGCTGACAAGCAGTCAAAGAGCATTGGTGTTATGAGATCAACATTGCCTTGTTTGCTGTTTTTAAATGTGTTATATAAATAAACACAAACTTGAACATTAGATTATGGATGCATTGTTTATGAATCAGCATCATCAACGATGTTCAAGAAACTAGATGTCATGCAAGCTAAAGCAATAAGAATTGTTTTAGGAGCAGTTAAGACTACCCATTGCAGCGTTACAAGTAGAGTCATCAGAAATGCCATCATTTATATGACGACAAAAGTTGGCTATGGCATAGCTACTGGATAAATTTACAGGGACAATGAGATAATCATCCTGTAAGGGAAGTCCTGCATGATTGTTGGGAAATTTTAAGTGCAACAGGTAAAGGGTTTGCGTGGAAAATAAAAGGGTGGGTTAATGAAATGGTCTAGACTCAAAATCATTTGCTCCAATAGTAGTGATGTCCCCAATTCCACCTTGGATTCTAGCTCAATCTGACATTGATATAAATCTACACAAGAACAGAAGGGACATGAACAAAGTGGTTAGTATAAATAAATATGTTAATGAATATATTAAAAACTCACATTACTCATTTCTTCAAATATATACACATGGTTCAAAGTAAGAGTATAGAGACTGGAAGGACAGGGACTGTGCGTTCTATGTTCCAGAGTTTAAGGTGATGAACCCTGGAAGGATAACAGATGGCACCTCAGTATATACAGCTGAGATGACAGCTATTTTAATGGCACTTGAGTGGGTTTATGAATTAGACCTGATAAGGTAATAATATGCTCTGACTCAATGTCAGTTCTTGGGAGTTTACAATCATTGGAACCAAAGAGAACTGATATTTTAACAGAAATCCTGATCAGGTTATACAGTTTACGTCAGATGGGAATAATAAGTCGATTTATGTGGGTTCCAGGGGTATTCAAGGTAATGAAAAAGGAGACAAAATAGCCAAAGAATCATTAAAAATGGAAGAACCAAATATAAACATTTCACTCAGTAGAGCAGAAGGAAAACATTTAATTTTAGAAGCGTGCAATAAGAAATGGTAGACAGTTTGGGACTCATGTCATAGATTTAGGAAAACAAATAAAGGCAATCATGAGGTTTATTAGGAATAGTGGGTTATATAATAGGATTTAGGAGAATTTAGTTAATTCTTTTCACACTCCATCACAGTAGGTGGCGGTATACACCTTTAATGTTGGTTTGCAACCCGCCATAAAACCAAAGAAGAAGAAGAAATATTACAGGAAATGAGTGGCACAGGTATGATGTCACTTCGTTGGCCAAAACGCAGAAACGAGTTAGCATTTTTTTATGGGTTTTTGATTAAATGGCTAAAATAAGGTATGCGGTCAACAACACAAGCTCAAGACAGTTTCATGTTTTATTCCAGGACATAAAATACTTGATTGTGTGGAAAAATTTAAAAATCATCTGAAAACCCTGCTTTTTAAAGAGGCTTTTAACTAGATTGTAGGGTGGTTTAGGCTGGTCTAATGTGTACGTATTGTTTATTTTATGTATTTTATTTTGTTTTGTGATGCAATGTATTTATTAGGGTTGTAAATGCTTTCTTTTGCTGTGAAGCACTTTGTGATCTTCATCTGAGAAAAGTGCTATATAAATAAATTTTACTTACTTACTTACTTACACCACTTTTTTTTTTTTAAAGCTGTTGCGTGTCTTGGAAAAGGCGGTTGGTAACAAGTGGCTAAATGGGACTTCATGGGATGTCGGTGAAATTAAACGTTATCACGCTGAACAGGTAAGACCAGTCTGCTTTTACAGCATCATAATGCTTATAGTTGTGCTCTTACAAACTATTCTAACTCAAACTTTCTGGGAAAATGTTTGTTTTTGCAAGAGTTGTCAGAAGCTAAGTGATGTTGATGTTGATGTCTTGGGATCGTGGTGTAGTTCGTTTATTGCCTTGCTTTAGCTTTTTACTTCTGATGACTGGATTTAGGCTTCAAAATTCATAAAAGTTGTGTTCATCTGTGAAAATTATCTTGATGGACAAAATGCCTAAGCATCAAACTTCTGTTGATCACAAAGCTTGTTTTTTTTTTTTTTGCAATAATCCAAAATAACAAAAACCCAATAGGTCTATTGGGTTTTTGTTGAGGGAACTAGTGTGATGCTAACTGCTGGTTGGCCTTGTGACATCATACCGTATCCCTGTGGTGCTGGTATGACGTCAGAACCCGAAAGTCTAATTTGCCGCTGGTTCCTTTCCTTCAAGATTTTACTATGGGGTTTTATGATGTTTTTTTCCAATTTATGAGTAAAAAAACAAAGCCTGCTCTGGTAAACATAACCTGACAATAGATGTTTTATTCTACAATGTTACACTCCACTCACTCACAACCTAAACTGTCTTATTTCAAACATTAACATAACTGCTTCAAAATGTGTGTTTTTGTTGTGTTTGTTTGTAATTTACATTGTAGAACAAAACTTCAAAGTATTAGTCCAGTTGTGTTTACCACTGGCTTTATTTTACTCTTAAATTAAATTGAAACCCCCCATAAGAAAACCCCATTGAAATCCAAAGGAAACCAGTGGTGTTCTGGGTTTTAATGTCATACCTGCACCACTCTATTAAGTTTGTGTAGTGTATAGTAACCTAATACGTTTATTTATTTATTTTTATTTTTATTTTAAAGTACAGATGCATTTGGGCTTGTAAAAAAAATACAAACTTACTTTTCAGTATGACTTGAATGCACCATTGTTAGTGAAAGTTTGGCCAAGTCAAGTCACTTAAAGCAACTACTGATTGACCAGGAAAAGTTAGTCAAAGCTTCTCCAAAGAAACTCATTTTTAAAAGTCTACACACATCAAAAACTTACTGTAAAACAAATCATTACTGAAGGGAGAAATTCATCTCTTGAAAAGTGCATGGACATTGTTTTCACGGATTGCTGATCCCTTGTGCAGAAATGAACAATGCCTGGTTTCCACATGGCTGCATTTGTCTTTTTCTCAGTTCGTTCTCTGGATTAGAGTTAATGAAGGGGTCCATAGGGGAAAATACCACTTCACTCTAAACTAGTCTGATCGAAAAAGGAAATTGCGGAGATTTCACATTTTTTTTAGCTCTGTCTGTATTAAACAAGGTTATGTGGACCAAGGTTAACCAAGGTTATGTAGCACATCTTTGAAGATAAATCTGGTAATATTATTTAAAATATCATGTATAGTAAATTACCTTTATTTATACTGGAATAGAATCATACAATAATACATTTCATGTGTGAAACGCGTGTTTGTTTGCTATATTAAATCTCCCATTTATTATGTTATGGATTTGAGCATGGTATAGTTGTAGAGCAGTGAGAGTAGCTGATTTATTAAAAAAGAAAAAGTTAGTTTTTCCAGCATCAAGACACTTTTTCCTGCAGGTTTTTGACACTGAATTGGACATTCAGCTTTACTTTTATTTATTTAAATGCTGCCATTTGTCAAAATGTCAAGCTACAGTTTCAAAGCAGCTTCAACGTCCAGCAAAAATCTCTACATTCTCAAATAAACACCTTTACAACCAAGAATACACCTTAATAATATAACCTGAAATGTTACTTGACCTCTATGTCCATCTTAGAAAGTATAGCGTAACATTACATTTAAGTGTGCAGGGCCGTCTGAATTATTTAGAAAGAATATGATGATGTATTGCAGTGTGTGTGTGTGTGATGGAGAGAGAGAAATACACCGGCTAGTTATCATCATTCACCCTTTCTGTAAGTAAACATAAATATTAATGAAAAAACATCACTCAACAAAGCCCTTTTGTACCTGGGCTTGTCAAGTTTGTCACTGATAATCAAAGCAAGGTGAGTCTGGCATTGAGATGTATCGAGGAGAGGTAAAGAAAGAAAGAGTATAGTATGGGTAAAAGCACTGTTTGGATTTGCAGCACCATCCCAAACCCACCCTTAATAAGATTAATGTAGCCCCCAGCCATGCTGTTCCGCCTGGCAGAGGATCAATCGAAAAAAGGCAAGAGCATATTAAAAGGATTATAGATTAGCAATTAGATGTCTTTTGACTGGGGGAAAAAGATACTCAATGAGGTGAAATATGGCTCTATATTTTTCACCTTAGTCTAAGTCAGCATTTCACAGCATTTCACTGAAAGAGCAACGGTAAAAGAGAAGGAGATTGGGTGGGGAAGATGCTGAAGAGAGGAAATGACAGGACAGCTTTTTCCTGGCGATCTGATTGTCATAGATGATCTCTCCCGGGAAGACTTTCCAATCATAAGTCAGACCGAATCAATGCGGGGCATTTCTTTGAGCTGCTATGAACATGTTCGTAAACCATATTAACTATCTACAGTATATTTGTTTCCGTTTTGAATCCGATCCAGGCCCTGTCAATCATTTCAGTGTAATCACACATGATGGACCTTCTCATGCTGAAACGCATCCAGAAACTTATTTGGGGTTGTTGTACCTTTTTTTTCCCCGTCGTTGATTTCACAAAATACAGCTCTAGTCAACTCCTGAGGTGGGAAGTGGACTGTGTCCAATGTATATTGATTTATGGCCCACCTCACCCCTCCTGTTTTACTAGTGCTGTAGAATGCAGTGTGCAAGTATGTCCACTAACAAATGGACTACTTCATTGGTTGTGACAGCTCCATTGGGTTTGATGGACAGGAACTAATTTCTCCATCATACGCAAATAAAAACAAAAAGAATGGAACTGCATAAGTTGCTTATTAGAGCCAGGTGTTGAGCAAACCCTATAAATGCTAATACTCCCTGTGTTCCCGGCTGCTGCTTTCGACTCCTTTGGTGACGTAACCGAAATTTCGCAAATTTCTTGTGCCGTTTCTAGTGGGGCAAGAGAACCAGTGCACTTAAGATTCAATTAACGATAAATGGATTTGTTGGCTGTCTAATTTTAATTATAGTGCTACAAAGAGTGCAATTTCTGAATTATCTCTGCCTGAGTTAAGTTAAACTAGATTATGTGTTATGTTTGGTATAAACATTGATAACGTAATGAGATACAATCTAATTAATGTTCCCTTTAAAGGCCTCTTTTTTAACTTTCATGCGCATAAAACAATTAAATAATGCCGTATCAAAGCAATATAGTTCACATACATGGGCTAAGCTACAATATAAAACAAAAAGGCAACATGCCACAAACAAATATAAGGCAACACACATGCTGTAGCTGTACTTTATCAGCCTTTTCAGTCACCGCTACTACAGTTACCAGGGAGAAAATCTCGTCTGACATCAGATGACCAACGGAGGTTTAGAAGTAGTTCAGGCAAGTGTGTCGCTTTTATTTAGGGAAGGTTTTACTCCAGCTCAAAGTATGTTCTTTTGTAGGTTGCAAATAGAGACTTTATGGAGATATTTGCTGAGCATTAACTTTGTTTCAGATGTCTTAAAATTCTTTAGGATAAATGAAAATATGCATTGTTGACATTATTTAACATTGGAAGGAATTTTCTGTGAATGCGTGAGGACTTCTGATTCATTTGCTGCTTTAGGGAAACAACAGGAAGAATTATAAAAGGTCAAATCATTTGCTCTACAAACCAGCGTTTATGATTACAATATTAAATTGAAAGAATATGAGAAGTAACAGTTTGAAATATCAAGCAGCATAACGGACAGTTTTAGTACTGCTAAAATAAATGAAATGGGCAAGACAGAAAGCATCGACACAATCAAGTTACAATGGCGGAATCTGCTCTCACACTAAAAAAACACTAAAAAATGACATGATCAATAAGTCATGACGTATGTATGATAACATACATTACTTCAATGACATTTTAAACTTTTATTTTGTTAGAGATTCAACTCATTTTTAGTTGAAATGACAAACATCGAAGTTGATTATGCTTAAAGGCAGCAATTTTCTTTTTATTTATTTTATTTTATTATTATTTTTTTGTATAGTGAATAGAGGTGATTAAAAGTAATCTGAACAGCATATGTTTCAGCTCAGACGGAATTTTGAGTGGACTTTTGAGCGCAGACGTTAATATGGTATTTGGGCAATTTTAAGCATAGTGTGAGACATTGTTGCAATCTCTTCTGGAACTCTAGAGAGTAGACACATTTGAATTGATTTTGAGAACTACGAGAGTAAAGTAAAAGTCTCTTTTATTATGTCTATTTAATTGTATTAAATTAACAGTTGAGATATTAAGTTAGTTCATCCAAAAATGACTCGCCTTCATGTCGTTCCAAACCCATAAGACTTTCCTTCATATTTGGAACACAAATGAAGATCTATTTAATGAAATCTGAGAGCTTTCTGTCCCTTTATTGACTGCTTACGCAACCACAACTTTTAAGTCCAGAAAGATAGTAAAGACATCATAAAAGTAATCCATTTGACTCCATGTTTAACCTTAATTTTATGAAGCTATATGCAAGTGCTTTGTTTGTGCAAAAAAAACACAATTTACAAATTATTTTTTACAAAATATTAATCTCCATCATGATGCGTGTGTGTTGTGTTGCCATAAGAGCAGTCCTTGTTGCGTTTACGTACGTCAGAAAGTAATATTTTGTAAATAAAGTGGTAAATTATGTTTTGGCCTCAAACAATGCACTTGCGTCATTTCATTATTTTATTTTTCCATTGATGCTCATTCAAAATTGGTGGTGTATTTTAATGAAATATGCAAGCAAATATTGCTGCAATCAATCTATACATCTAATATATTTGATTATATTATAGTTCATTTAATCACAGTTTTGGAAGACAAAAATTATGTATCATAGAGACTCTAATCTGATTTTTACTTGATGGATAATGATATTTAAATCCAGGTGACAATGATACAGTATTTTGGCGCAAGTGTCCAATTCTCAGTGATTAAGAAATACACGTTTTAATCTAATTTTACACATCAATCTAAATGATAATATTAACATTGTGTTATTAAATGAAGTTTTCGTTTTCAGTACCCTGAAGAGCTGACAGGCTCTATACAGTGTCTGTGCAGCTCAGGCGGTACTGTAAGTATGTCCTTTTCCCCTCTTTCATTGAGTGGCCAGCTTCATCAGTGAATCCCGACAAAATCCGAGCATGCATAATGGCGGCTGTCAGCCTGGCTGTAAAGGAGACCATGAAGAACTTCCTCTAGAGTCATCGTTATCATGTGTAAACCCTTGTACTTAGCCCTGTCACCTGTAATTAGCATCAGTGGAGAGCAGCCGTGGAGTTGACACATTGTTCTATGACAACCGATCAAAGCGTCTCTCTTTCTCTCTCTGTGCCTCCCTCTGTCGTTCGATGAGGGGACAGTTAACTCTGAGAGGAGATGTTTGGTAACTGATACTTTTGTGGCCCCGAAATGGATATTTTTCATGTTACATCATCCATACCTCTCACTTGGCATTTTATTTACAATGAGTTTGATGTAAATGGCCTGTCAGCTGTGTCAGTTAGTTACGCAAAGATTGATTTCCTCCATCTAGAAACATTTTCTATTGGATTCTGACCCTTAATTGTGTCAAAGATTGATCTGCTGTAATTACTGAATCAGAGGTTATGACTAGAGCAGAAGATTTCCCCAATGATTTCAGTGGAAATCATTAACTTCTTCTGTGCCCTCTTTATTTTCTAATTTAGTGATAATTTGGTTACCTTTGCAATTTATAGCTCACCTCTTTTAGCAACAATGAAGTTAAGTCCAATTTTTTGAGGATAAATCTTTTCCCACCAGGCACCACCAGCATTTTTTAACCTTTCCACTTGAATGTGGGTTAGTTTTATAAAGCAACATTTTGTGCAAAAAGCTGAGAAAAACGCAGTGTTTTCAAAGACTATGTCTGGATTGGGTTCAGAACGATGATCAAAACATGGAGTAGATCGAGTCAATCAACACTCCTAAAGCTTACACTGTCCTATACCTCGTCTTGGGTCGACATTTCATTTTGGTAACATTAAGCAGTTTTGATTTATATGGTGTTTTATTTTACATTACAAATGCTTGTTTATGCTTCTTTTACCCCTGTGATTGGATTCAGAGACGCTGACCTCTTTCAGAAGTTGTATAACAGTAAAAAAAAAAAAAAAAAAAAAAACCCGAAAAGTCAGAAATTTTAGAATTTAAAATGTTATATATATAAGGGTAATCCTCCTTGCCACAAAATGATGTTAAATACACTGACATGTTATAATGTGACAAAAAAAGCTATTTATTAGCTTATTCAAAGTCATCCCTTTATTATTAACCATAGTCGTGGAAAGTGAAGAACATTTTTTTTGTCATACCACTGAAGTTAAGACATTTTAAAAGAGTACACAACATTTTAACAGCTGATGTTTAATGTATTTACAATGTGTAGTGATTATATTGTAGATTTGCAGTGTTAACACTTGTTAAATGTTAACTGGCATTAACTTCTTCCCAAAAAAATGGATTTGCATGCAGACCCAGTAATGCCATTTTTTCTTGTTTTGTTATTTGGGCCAGCATTTGTGTTACTTCAGGGGTAGATTTCATTATTCTAGTGACTTGTGGACATTAAAATCCAATGAAAAGCAGAAGGGAGGACATTAGTTTATTAAAATGTTGCTCCACTGGCGGCACCGTAATGGCTTCGCTGCTTCATTTTTTTTTAGCAGATAACGATATAATGCCTTTCTACCTATTTATGCCTGAAGGAGACGTTTTTGCATAATGAAAACATTTCATCTGCTTTGCTTTTCCTTGAGCTGTCTCTCAGGGGACAGAAGTATGTGTGTAATATCGGTATGGCCAGGTAACTGTATGGCCATGGCAGTTGTAATTCCAAATGTTCATTAAGCTTCCACAGTCTCTGTGGTTATGGGATGTTTCACATTAATGAAATTTATACTTTCTGAAAATTAATGCAATTGGCTGGAGAGCAGTGTAATTAAAGTGAGAGGACCACTGGCAGATTGGCTTAAGCCTATCTTAGTGTCTTATACTGTATGTCTTCCTTAGGGCTGGAAGAAACCATATGAAAGGTCATACTGGGGGGTTAGGGTTTACCTAGAAAGCTTGTGTATTTGCGGTGTAAAAACCACCCAGGGCGTTTGGCTCCGTCTAACTGGAGCATATCAGTTGTCAGCGAGGCCTTAATCAGCAGTCTGAGGTTATGAGCACTGGAATGGCAGCTCTGCATTCACTCTCATTTATGACTAATAATGAAAACTGACTTCGAGTGTGATAGAAGTTGAGCCTCATTTCTCCAGTTAAGGACAGTCTGAAGCAATGGTACCGTAATTAAATTGTATTTGTGCTGGGATTATAACTCAGCTCCCCTGTAAATTTAAAGTAATGGCATGTTTGAAACTGTAACTCATCTGGCAGAATTTTTTTTTTTAACTGGAATTTGGATACTGGAAACAATTTACAGTACACTACAATTTAAACATTTGGGATTGGTTGGATTGTTGTATTGTTTCCGAAAGAGGTATCTTATGCGCAACAAGGCAGAAATTATTTGACTAAAAATACAGTTATGTTTTGAAATATGAAATACATTTTCCAATAACTATGTTTTGTTTTAATCTATTTTCAAATGTAATGTATATTCATATGATAGTAAAGCATCATTACTCAAGTCTTCAGTCACATGATCCCTCAGAAATAATTATAATATGCTGATTTGCTGCTCAATAAACATTTCTTATAATAACATTTCTGCCTAATAATTTAACGGAAACCTAAATGATAAAATTCAGTTCTTCACGGAAAGAGAAAACCCAGAATTTATTAGATTTTTTTTTTTTTTGTAACAGTGGAAATCTTTACTGTCAATTTTGATTAATTGAATGCTTCCCTGCTAAATAAAAATACTAATTTCTTAAAAAAAACTCATACTTTTTAAGGGTAGTGTTTGTATATAAATTTAAAAATAATTCAATAAAATGCAAATAAATTATATATCGGGGTTGGACAATGAAACGAAAACCAAAACCTAATTTTAGACCACATTAATTTGTTAGTATGGTGCAGGATATCCTTTTGTGGCCAGTCCAGCATCAATTAGTCTTGGGAATGACAGTCCTTCACAGTGGCCAGAGGGATTCTGAGCCATTCTTCTTTCTGAACACTGGCCAGGTCATTTTGTGTTGATGGTGGAGGAAAACGTTTCCTGACTTGCTCCTCCAAAATATCCCAAAGTGGTTCAAAAATATTAAAATCTGGTTACTTAACGTCACTTTCATGTTCATCAAACCATTCAGTCTCAAGTCTTGCTGTTTGTATTGGAGCATTACCATGCTGACTCACGGCACCCCGGGGTAAAATGTTTGAACCATTAGGTTCACATAACCACATTATTTGGTAGTCCTGTGCCCATCAAGCACAGTAGGGAATGCCATGATATTGCAGCTCAAACCGTCACTGATCCACCGCCATGCTTCACTCTGGGCAGCAAGTCCTGTCCTGGTGTTAAGCCTCTTCGGGGCTTCTCCATACCATAACTCCCACAGATGAAAGGTTGTGAAGGTGGACTCATCAGAGAACAATACGTTTCACAATGTCCACAGCCCATTTGCACTGCTGGCACCATTGGAATCAACGTTTGCCATAGGCCCGAGTGACCAAAAGTTTAGCTATAGCAGCCCGACCAAGACTATTGACCCTAAGGAGCTCCAGATGAACAGTTTTGATGGAAACAGGAGAGCATTTTAGTTTAGCAGCAATTTAGATGATTTTTTTTTTTTTTTTTTTTGGATTCAATCCGAGTTAGTTCGTAGACATCCCTTTCAGACGGCTTCCTCTTGCATCAACAGTTGCTCCTGTTGGATGTAGTTCTTCCTAAATGGTAGTGGGCTGACATAAACCTGTACCATAGCTCTCGAGACACCAGAAAGACTTGCTGTCCTGGTCACAGATGAGCCAGAGAGACGTGCACCAACAGTTTGACCTCTTTTCAACTCTGACAATGTATGTCTCCAATTGTGTTTAGTTATTGCTCTGTTAATTCAACCTTCACAGCCTGCTCTTAAGTGTTGGGATGTAAAATCAGTGAAAATTGGCCACCAGGTCACACACATACTGTATGTGAAACATCCAACACTATTGGCCAGTGTTTCAGTTTCATTGTCCAACCGCGTGTGTCTGAATTTTACAATATGCAATCCAGACCCATCATAATCATCTATAGTTTCCTGCAAGTTTAAGATTAAAAATTAATTTACAGATTTTTGTTCCAGTATGAGCAAATCTTTAAAACACATCTGGATAGTGCTTATCTCATTAAGCAGTGTATGAGTATGCATGAGTATCATTCATTTGCATAGATTGGTAACTTGGAAGTTATTAACTGATATTACTGCTGTTGATTCTATATAATCCTGCATATCCACATCAAAAAGCAATACCATGTTCTGCCACAGAGCTAGTCACAGAATCTTGTGCACATAAAGCCGCCTGTGGTCCACACATACACACATCTGCCTTGTTTGCAAATGTGAACACTGTAGGCTTTTTTTCCTCCTAAGCTTGATGTGGTTAATTGGATATTATGAAGGCAAAGTGATTGTGGCAGAGCGGTTTAGTGCATGGTGGCAGTGTGCTGTGCTGCAGACGGGAGGATTGAAGACAAGCGCTGGTCTAAAGCAGGCTTTGGATCTATCTCTGCAGGTTACAGGATGAAGGAGTGGTGATTAGAGAGAGTGACGGGAACAAAGGAAAACAAGCAGAGACTAGGCACAGCCTAAAAGATAAATCTTTTTTTTTCCTGTAGTAAATTTACAGCATATTGTGCATTGTGTATAATATGAATATTGCAATATTTCAGCTCATATGTGAATATAGCATACGAGCTGGTTGAGTCTACATCCATAGAATACAATAGTCTTATATTTCTGTTATAATTAAAGGGTTAGTTCACCCAAAAATGAAAATTCTGTCAGTATTTACTCACCCTCATGTTGTTCCAACCCCGTAAGACCTTCGTTCATCTTCGGAACACAAATTAAGATATTTAAGATATTAAGATCGCTCCTGCATACTAGTCCATAGGCTTCTTGAGGGAATGACACTTGCTGGCATCGAAAAGTCATTAAAGACATCATAAAAAAAGTCCATGTGACTACAGTGGCTCAATTTTGACTTTATCAGACAACGAGAATACTTTTTGTGCGCAAAAACAAACAAAAATAACGACTTTATTTCAACTATTCACTTCTTACAGGCCCTTCTCTATGGGCCTGTAGTCAGTTAACGTAGTTGCTACGTCACACGTAGGCTCACTATTGGCGTACAATAACAGAAGCTTACGCTATTAAACTAGTAACCTGACTCGAGGGAGAGAGAGAAATAAAGGAATAGTTGAAATAAAGTCGTTATTTTTGTTGTTTTTTTGCGCACAAAAAGTGTTCTCGTCGTTTGATAAACTTAAGATTGAGCCCCTGTAGTCACTTGGACTATTTTAACGTCTTTAATGACTTTTCGAGGCCAGCAATTGTCATTCCCTCAAGAAGCCTATGGACTAGTATGCAGGAGTGTAATATCTTAAATATCTTAATTTGTGTTCTGAAGATGAACGAATGTCTTACGGGATTGGAACAACATGAGGGTGAGTAAATACTGACAGAATTTTCATTTTTGGGTGAACTAACCCTTTAATAATTAGTCATTTTTAAGTGAGTTTTATCTGAAGAACAATTACTGTTTGAAACCAGGTAACACTTTATTGAAGCGGTTATATTCTACATGCCTTTCCCCTCGTGAACATGGCTGAAACTTTGTTTTATCTTAATTTAGGTCAAAGTTACATCAACTTTTCATGGTCCGGTTAAACCACAGTGCTTTTAAAATACTCTGAAACGTGAGCTAGAACCAGCAGATAACAGACACATCGTCTAAGATGCCGGACAGAGATGTGAGGACTTTCTCACTTTATTACTCAGGAATTAAGATATTGAATCATCACTTCAAGCCTATTAATATGGAGGCATGTACTGCGGCCAGACTGGCATGACAGGAAATGAAAAATCCTCATCATCTGATTAATTGTATTTGCGTTTGCCAAAGCCACTCTCGCTTCAGGAGGAAATGAGACACAGGAAGTCACTTAGAGGGAACAGGGCCCGAAGCCTGCGAGGATCTCAGAGACTGCAGGCAAACCAAGGCTGAGGAGGATCAGCCCGCCATTCAAGACGTGCCACAGATTAAAACGCGTTTCGGCTTTAAGTAGTCGTTGATTTCTGGCTGCAGGCGGCTCTTAGTCTGTTTCTTTGCATAATTAACACATATTGGAAAAATCCATGCTGTAATGTGATGCCCAGAAACAAAGCAAATAAAGCTCTCATTGTATGAATAGATTATAATTACATTCTGTTGCTAAATGATTATCAAAGACAGCCTGACATTGGTTCCTCTGCGAGTGCTGAAATATTTCAGGCTCTTCATTATAATTCGCTGATGGTGAATGAGCAATGTTTGGATTTTCACCAGTGTTTCAGTGGTTTCAAGTAATTAATTATGAGATCATTTTTTGCATGGCTAAAAACTTGCAGTATAATTACAAATGATTATTTCATGCATGGCTCAAATGCTTGATTCTGATTGGTCAGTCTCATTTTTTTTGGTATAATGACTGAAACTTTACAGTTCCGTATACACTCATCTAATGGATTGGGAACACCATACAACACATAATACTGTGTTTGACCCCCTTTCACCTTCAGAACGGCCTTAAATCTATGTGGCATTGATTCAACAAGGTGTTTAAAGCATTCTTTAGAAATGTTGGCCCATATTGATAGGATAGCATCTTGCAGTTGATGGGGATTTGTGGGATGCACATCCAGGGCACGAAGCTCCCGTTCCACCACATCCCAAAGATGCTCTATTGGGTTGAGATCTGGTGACTGTGGGGTCATTTTAGTACAGTGAACTCATTGTCATGTTCAAGAAACCAGTTTGAAATGATTCGAGCTTTGTGACATGGTGCATTATCCTGCTGGAAGTAGCCATTAGAGGATGGGTACATGGTGGCCATAAAGGGATGGACATGGTCAGAAAATATGCTCAGGTAGGCCGTGGCAAACGATGCCCAATTGGCACTAAGGGGCATAAAGTGTGCCAAGAAAACATCCCCCACACCATTACACCACCACCACCAGCCTGCACAGTGGTAACAAGCCATGATGGATCCATGTTCTCATTCTGTTTGCGCCAAATTCTGACTCGACCATCTGAATGTCTCAACAGAAATCGAGATTCATCAGACCAGGCAACATTTTTCAGTCTTCAAATCAGTCTTCAACTGTCCAATTTTGGTGAGGTCTTGCAAATTGTAGCCTCTTTTTCCTATTTGTAGTGGAGATGAGTGGTACCCGGTGGGGTCTTCTGCTGTTGTAGCCCATCCGCCTCAAGGTTGTGCGTGTTGTGGCTTCACAAATGCTTTGCTGCATACTTCGGTTGTAACGAGTGGTTATTTCAGTCAAAGTTGCTCTTCTATCAGCTTGAATCAGTCAGCCCATTCTCCTCTGATCTCTAGCATCAACGAGGCATTTTCACCCACAGGACTGCCGCATACTGGATGGTAGGTGAGTGTATATTACGTAGAGTGTGAGGTTTATTTTGCAATAGCGACTTTATTACATATTTTTCCTAAACAGGCAAAAGAGTTGAATCATTCAGTTCAATTAAATCGTGACTTCGGCATTAATACATTATCTTGTGAATATTAGCTTTGGGGTATCCTTCTGATTAATCTTTGATTCGACTCATCAGTGGATCAATCTGTCTGGTAATGAAAGAGCACTGTGGGATTCGCTCAAGTCTCTCATCTCTTTGCCAAACAGAGAATAAAGTTTAACCTTTATGAGATTGAGATTTCATTTTCTTGATCCCTCTCTCTAATTAGAAAAAGGTGTGCTTCAAACCTCAGTTTGGAGGTATATGTAATGATGTTTTTTTATTTTTTATCCCTCTCTATCTTTCTCCGATTGCAAATAGCTAGACCTCTCAAATTAATTAAATGTTCAAATGAACTTCCAGGAAAATAAACAAGCTTTTTTATTTCCAGTGTATTCCTGGTGAGGCGCACATGGTTATTTAAGAATCTCAGCCTTATTTTTAGTTCACATTGCGGAAAGACAAATATAAATGCAAACACTGAAAAATGTGATGAATTCCATCACACAGGGATCTAAAAGATAGAACTACATAACCAACATGACATCACGACTTTTGCGTAAACATACACGCCACTTTCGAATCAAGTGGCGTGTTATCGCTACGCATTTTGAGCTATCCACGTGTATCCGCGTGTATGCGTGTATGTCTACGCCATTAACGTCCGCGTCATTCCGCGTGTCTGTACACGCGCGTCAAATGTCCAGTCATAAATGCCATTAACCCCAGTGACGGTTAAGTTTAGGGATAGGGTTGAGGTAAGTCATATCTTTTTTTTCACTAGGATGGTAAGGGAACAGTCATAAATGCCATTAACCCCAGTGACGGTTAAGTTTAGGGACAGGGTTGAGGTAAGTCATATATTTATATAACGTTAAGTCAACGGCGTTCATAAACACGCTGAAAAGCGATTATGCATCTTGATAGCGCGCCAAAAATGCAAATACGATTTGGCGTGTCATACACACGCTACTTCATGAGATCAGTAGACTGTACTTGGCCATTTGTACCACACCAGCATATTGACCCCTTCTGTTACACCATGTTCCTTCGTACTCTCTACATCACCATTCAAGCACCTAATTAATCACCACGGTAACTGTGCCTTTGGTCTCAACCTGCCTGCACAAGTCTGATACTGCATCATTCAAGGTGTGTGAGGCATGGAAGACCCTCTGAGAAAACAGGCCACTGTGTGGAATGGATCGATAAGGATGTTGACCTGCCCTCTCTAAGACCTGTGCCTGAAAGGAACACAATAATAATAATAATGCATTTTATTTAAGGGGCCTTTCAATCCACTCAAGGTCACCAAGCAAAAAGTAGCAACAACAACAATATTAAAACAGAAAATAACAGTAACAATAGCAATAAAAATAGCAGTAAAACGTGTTTGATTTGAGTGCACAAAGTAGTCATGGAAGATAAGCAATTCTGAATAAATTAGTTTTAAGTTTGACTTTAAATTTGAACTTAACAGATGTTATCTGGGAGAGAATTCCAAAGACGGGGAGAAGCACGGGCACGGCGGGCATGGTGGCTATAGGTGAGCAGAAGGTATATGAGCTTCAAATGAAAGGGTTTTGTCGAAGATGACCCCCAAGTTCCAAACCTGGCAGGAAGGATAAAGTAAAACTGCAGAGAGTAGAATCAGTGCCAATAAGTAGAAACTTCATTCTTACTGTTATTAAGTTTGAGGAAGTTGGCAGAAAACCAGACATTTATTTTGTGAAGGTAGTTGATAAGACAGGCAGGCGGGAGAATGGAATAAGGGTTTGTAGGTTTATAAAGCTGTGGATCATCAGCGTAACAGTGGAATTTAATACCGAATTTGGAAAAAATATATTACAGAGTGGGAGAAGGTAGATTAGGAACAATAGGGGACCTAGGACAGAACCTTGGGGGACACCACAACTAACAGAAGAAGGTTGGGAATTACATTTGTTTTAGTTGTACAAACTGTTTACAGTTTGAAAGGTATGAAGTAAACCAGACATAAGGAATACCAGCGATACCAATATTGGATAAACGGTTCAAGAGAGTATTGTGTCGAAAGCTGTACCCAAGTCAAGTAAAACAAGAATAGAAAGAAAGAAACCACCATCAGTCGCCATTAACAGATAATTAGTTACTCTCACTAAGAGACCATCAAAATAAAGCATTACTATAAAAATGTTTCAGAATGTTCAAAGAATATGCAGAAGTAACGTTCCAATAATATTTTTGAAATGGAATGTTCCCTTAACATTTACATAATCAAGAAAAACATATTTAAATCATTTTTTAAAAGTTTTGAACATTCAGATAATTGTCATTCAATATTCCCTACATTCTTCCACTGATATAGTCCACTGGAATTGAAAACGAGAGAGTGATTTTGGACCATAAGTGTGCCAGAAGGGCTGCTGCATGCTTTTGCATATAGTTTATGCTTGCTATATAATAATCATTTTGAACTTAGCAAAAACAGGCAGCCCCAGTAGTAATGGAACGATTTATTTTGAACTCTTGTCATGGAAACTATCATGTATAAACCTTAATTAAACTATTTAGTAAACAATTCAAATGAATTTAATCCTGTATGATATTACGCTGTACCCACATTGGACCAGCGGTTTGGACAAGGTATGGATGATTCAGCTGCAGGCACCATCTTCTGGCAAGACACAATCAATTCAATGCAACCATCACAGATCATTATGGGTATTCTAGCTGTTGAACGTACATCGGTTCGTTGTTACGGTGCATTGTGGGATTGGATGAGTGCACTCGATAACATCCACTATGGTTTCGGACACCACTACAAATGGCTGTCACCTCAAATAGTGCCCTATTTACAAGTATGCGGGCAATTTCGGACACAGCCTAGGTCAACATAATAGGGAAGAAAACCAAGCCAGAACAAAACATAATCCTGACATTAGCCAAATGTTCGTCATTAAATGTTTTTTGTTTAGCTGGGATGAGAGATTAACAATTCAGACAACCTGTTTTATTGCTAAGTTGTCTTTAAGGCCTAGACGAAATCTATGCTCTTTCCTTGGCTTTTCCATGCTTAATTTTAGAGATTATTTCAGTTGAATTTAAAAATCCTTATTAATTAGCTGACGATGTTTCAAAACCAAACACGAATATTCAGAAGCTCTTTGTGGAGTTCTGCACTCACAAAGTCCATTAAGGCCTGGCTACGAAGAATCAGAAGATTCTAGAAAGGGAAAGAAAGAATAAGGATGTTCAGATTGACATTTGTGAGTCAGCCCAGCTGCGAGGCAGCACTAATCAGACCCAGGGTGCAATCAGGGGAGATGCTGTTCCAATCATTAAGAGGAGGTGAGAGAAGAGGAGCAGTGCTGGCACCATAAGAGGCTTCAGCATTGCACCAGAACCACTGTGCACATAAAGGAGTGTCCGACTTGTCTAGTAATCAGGCTAGAGAAACGATGGATAGAGTGAACGAGAGAGAAAGAAAGGGAGCGAACACATTCCCTGAAGACTGTCAAGTGGCGCCAAGCTAATAATCAGTTTGTTCTTGGCTGATTAGGAGCTAATCATGGCCCAAACAGAGCACAGGACCCACTGTTAGCGGCACTGATCCTACATCCCTGTCTTCACTTAACACGTGACAGTCTGCCTAGACAGATGGAGGGAGAGGGAGAGAAATCAACAGCTATTGGGTATTAAGGAGCTTCCCTGGCGTTCAAAGAGCGACAATATTTACTCTCTGATGAGTTCTGATTTGCATCCGAATGCAAACACAGGAAGTCAAGGATAAACAGTTGAACACAAGGTAAAACATAAAGCACGTCATGCCATTTTAGTCTGTCAAGGGTCCTTTCGTCTGTTTTTCATTGATTTGTTTATCCTTTATGATGAAGAGTTTTTTTTTTTTTTTTTTTTATAATATGCAATGTTCGCTGTAATTATTCTTTTAAAAAAGGTGCTCTTTTGGACTGATTTTTAAGAAATCAGCCTTGTCAGACAAACAGTTAGTGCTGCCAGTTATATTTGGCAGAAAAATAAATCCCATCATTCACAGCCAGAAGCGTTGCCCATTCAAATAGAGTGTGAACATGGGACATGTCCCCTCAGATTTATGATTTTTTTTTTAACGCAATGTATTATTATAATGGTACTTATAATACTTTGCAATAAGGTTCCATTCGTCAGCTTTAGTCAGTTTACTTAAAACTAAAGTATTTCTATAGTATTTATTTTTCTTGGTTAATGTTGGTGTCTACATTTTTTAAACAAAAATTGTATCTGTTAAATAGGACCTATTATGCCCTTTGTTGTTGGGGTCTACTAGAACAGGTTTTCATGCTTGAAGGTTCATAAAAAAAAACAAAAAACATTATTTTTCACATTTCTCTTCTGAGTCTGTCAGTAACGCTCTGGGGTGCGTTTCCTGTACAACTATGTAGTTAGCTGATTCACCACCATAGTACGATGCATCGTCGGAGAAATCAACTAGCTAGTCACGACTGTTTGCCGAAACCCACTGTCGCAAAATATCGTTCAACCACGTTGGTTTCACACGTAGTGGAGTAATTACTACTTTCTATGAAACTGTTTGAAATCCAATTAACGCTAGATTATTTTATATATAAATTACAGACATGTCATCTGAGGACTATTTCTAATTGTTCTCAGTTGTTCTGCTTTATTACCAGACTCAATATTTGGCTCGTTCTAACATAGTAGAGCACATTCGCACATGCGCACTCTTCAAAATCGGTACTTTAAATCTTTTGACAAACTAAAAGACGTAAATTTCATTTGTATTGTAAATAAAAGACAGGTTGTACTGAATGTCAGCTTGTTTATTTTGCTCAAGATAAGGATTTATTACGTCCAAATGTCATGCAATATAGAAACTATGCTTCTAACCACGGCTCGAGAGCTGTCGTTCAAACCACACAACTTTGTGATGTGGTTTGCGAATGCGATACGAATATATGTATCACGCAGGTTTCACTTGAGATCTAGTAGAACTTATAAATAATATTTAATGTTAGACTTTTTTTGGGTCACATTGAGGGTGTGGAAAAAATAAATAAATTCATCAGTATTGATGCATTATGCCCCTTTTCCCAGCTGATTTTGTCCTGATTCGTTTCAAACCAGCATGAATGGTCCATTACTTAACTTGCACAAAGTTTCCTGGATCTCCAGCACCGACTCAAACATGCATCTTTCCAACACTTGTGCTGCAAACCGCACCCTCCCCTCCCCCGCTCTGGAGCTTGTGAAATTGGGCCGAACTAATTAGAATTTAAATGAAACCATAATTGGACATTTTGTGCTTGTCAAGCGATGAGAGACAGATGGGCTTGTAATTACATTACAAGTCTGACATCATGGCGGTGTGTACGTGTGGTGTTCAGTGTGCCCTTCATGGCGAGCAAGCTGGTAACAGCACAAGTTCAAAGGCAATTTAGGCCTCGTCTCTTTAATCACGCGATGACAGCGTCGAAACTCTGCCTCTAATTATCACTCTCGACAGTCGCATCCAACCACAACAGGTATCGTCGTGGAAACAAACACCTGGCGGATTTTATTTTTAAGTTAGGCCTTCAAAAAGCCTAAAAACCTTTTGAATCAGTTGGTTTATATTGATGTATATATTCCTGAAGGAATGAATCAACTCGATTCATTTATGATACATTATTCTTGTCTTGTATTTTAATTCATTTGAAATAGCTTTAATAAAAAGAACCCCGTTCTTCTGAGGAGACCAAGTTATGCATGATTGCTCTAATGGTGCTACTTGGGCTCCGGTTATATTTTCGATTAATAAACCAATATGTTTTACCAAAGGGAGGCGAAATTAATTAATCGCAGACTTGCTTTTGATGTTTTTTATAACTGTTTGTGCATTTGTGATGTGTTGAATACATTTATCTCACTTCACTGTAAAAGTGTAAAGAAGCTGTAAGAATGTCAATTTGTAGAACATGATGCAATAATTATAATGATTATTATTATAATTACAGTTGCACTCGAAGTTATTCAACCCGCATTGCAAATCAGGTTCATTGGCTAAATTTACAGACTTTTTGCAATGAACAAATCAAACACAATTAATAAAATAACTCAACACAACAAATGTTTCAAGTGGTTGCTCCAAATTCAACTGAAAATGCAACTTTTTATGACTTCTGCAGTCTCAAAATTATTAAACCCCTTCATGGTAATCATAGTACTTAGTAGAACACCCGTTTATGACCTGCTGCAAACGACATGTATAACCAGACATCAGCTTCTGGCAGTGTTTCTGAGGAATCTTTAGCCCATTCCTCATGAGTATTAGCATCCAGTTCAGTTATATTTTTGGGTTTGCATGCTGCAACAGACTTCTTCAAATCCCACCAGAGATTTCCTATGGGATTCAAGTCAGGTGACTGCGATGGCCACAGTAGAATCTTCCAGGACTTCTCCTGCAACCAAGCCTTGGTGGAATTTGAGTTATGCTTGGGATCATTGTCCTGTTGGAAGGTCCAATGTTGCTTTAGCTTCCTGACTGGTGGAATGACTATTTCTCCTAGGATTTCCTGATACTTCAATTCCCCAACATTCACCAAGCCCCAACATTCTTAACTTTAGGCAGAGTGTTCATTTCAGAATATGCTTCATTCTTCTTCCTCCAGACATACTGCTGATCCAAAAGTTCCAGTTTTGTTTCATTGCTCCACAGAACATAATCCCAAATCTTCTGTGGCTTATTTAGATGATTTTGAACAATTTTTTTCTTGTTCTTGGTCAGAAGTGGTGTACGTCTTGGAGTTCTGGTATGCGTTTAGTACACGTATTGTGCAAGCTGAAAGTCTTGCTGCAGGTCTTTTGTAGTCACTTGAGGGTTTTTCGAAACCTGTTTACTCCACTGTAACCACTGTTCCTTTAACCTTGAACTTGTGAACTACGCTTCCAATGGTGTCTCTAGGAACATTTACTGCCTTCGCTATGTTTTTGTACCTTGTTTGTGAAGGTTAATGATACCGTTTCTTAAATTTTGTCCAATTCTTTTGACATATCCTTATTTCTAACTTGCAGTCCAGTGTTGGGAAAGTTAACTTTCTACATGTTCAAAGTTCAGTTCACAAATTTTAAAATGAATTAGTTAAGTTCATAGTTTTTTATTATTATTATTATTATTTTTATTGCCACAGGCCATATATAACCACAGACAGCGATTATTTTATCGGCGGGCAAAGTTTACACAGAAATGAAAGATTTTTCCCATCCTCACCAACCTTGTCTTAAAACTGATCAAACGATAGGACGCCTCCTCGGTGCTTTGTCGACTACATGCTGCTTTTTGTTTAGATGACTCATGCGGTGGCCACGATGCGACACTG
Organism: Cyprinella venusta; assembly: GCA_038021265.1. NCBI lineage: Eukaryota > Metazoa > Chordata > Actinopteri > Cypriniformes > Leuciscidae > Cyprinella > Cyprinella venusta. The sequence continues at coordinate 9,035,449 of CM075878.1, forward strand.
GTGGCTGGTGTTGCCAGATTGTGTTGTCTTTGCTACATATTAAGGCCTGTTTACGTGTGTTTTAGCCGGGTTTTCGCCTGGAAGGCTCTATAGAAATCTGGCACCCTATACGAAACTGAGAGAGTGTACGTTCACAGACACCAGAATGAACGCGTTCACAGTATCGTTCATCAGGCAGTAATACAGTACGTTCAGTTCACGTTTGCCCAAAATATGAATGTTCAATGAACGCGTTCAGGGACAACACTGTTGCAGTCAAACGTGACACTCAACAAACCTAGCCCGTTCAGATATTTTGTGTGTTCTAGCTCAAGCACACCTGGTGCAACTAATGAAGCCTTTGATTAGTTGCATCAGGTGTGCTTGAGACAACACCTTTTTTTGCAGATTTGTGCTGTTGTGAGGGATTCTATTCAGGGGGTTGAATAATTTTGAAACTGCAGAAGTCATTGTTGAAGAAAGAAGAAATGTTTCACTTGAAACATTTGTTGTGTTGAGCTATTTCAATTACTTTTCTTATTATTTCATTGCAAACAGCTGAAAGAATATTTTTGACTGCAGCTGTACATCTTCCTGAGAACCATGGATTTTTCTTAAGTGATTTTTTTTTTAGGTCATTACATTGTTTGGAGAATAAGAATAAAATGGGCATAGAAAAAGACGTTTTATTTTTAAATTAATTTTATTTGTTATGCTATGACCCATTAACAACTTTGTATAAAGGTGATTCTCAACTATTTTACACAATACATAACACAATTATTTGATATACCATTTTACTTTATGCAGTGTGTTTAACAATGACCATAAATGCCATTCCCTTTCTGCAATGTATCTATACACTGTTTCTAATTTGCATGTTAATTTGTTCTTGGGGCAACATATAATTAACAAAGGCGTGTAATAATGGGAGTAATAATTGGGAATTTTTTCATAAGAATATTGATTTATATACATTCAATGGACTGTGGATAAATGCATCTGCCAAATGGATAGAAATAACTTATTATTATCACAAAAAAATATTACTAATAATAATTGAGCAATTACATAGATGCTTTGTTGTTCATGATTAATTTACAATAGTACTGCACACTGATATGGCTAAGATAAATCTTCGGCACACAAAAGAATCTGTCCCCATGGTTATTGCTGCTATGGCAACAAAATTCATATCTGCAATTTGGCCTTTGCATTGAAATTATAGGGTGACTAAATTATAATGTCATGTAATTTCATACAAAGACTTTATAAGTACTAGCTTACAAGCAAACTGCATTTATTTTGTTGTTTGTAGACTTGATCATGCACTGGTTCAGTCCATAATATAAACAGTAATATTTAGCAAAGTTTTAATTATACCTTTTAAAAGACTTGTGATTAGTAATAATTCGCTTGCTGATGTGTAGGGCTATAACATTTTTGACATTTGTCATGGTCCTCTATTTTAGAGGAGAAAATGATATGCAAAAGAGCATAGAGCAGTCATTTTTAAATGATGTGTTTGAGTTCTTCAATAATACAACTTGGCGGTGAAAGTGAAAAGGTCCTATAAATCAGAAGGCAATGTTTTCTGTAGGCAATTATTATTCCCCCCAAATACCTGTTTCAAACGTGTCATGTCATTGCATTATTGGTTTTCTCAAACCATGTGCTTATACTCAATTATTTTGTTTTTGTTACTGCCATCAAGAAAGATTCTTTTAGATATGGCAGTCGGCGGGTTATTCCTGGTCGTAAAGCTTTGACCTTTACACTGTTTCCACACTAATCCCTGACCTTTATCTTTCATTTTCTGTGTAAAGATGGTTAAGATTGACTTATTAAAATCCTACTGAAATAGACTCATATTAATCTTATCTCATCCGAGGCAGGTGAGAGGCTCTTGTCAAACTCCACGTAAAGGATCTGAAATCCCATTGAGAGCAGGATGATGATAGAAAGCATCAAACTTTGATTGAAGTTTGAGATCATCCTCAAGCATATATGAATGGATTTGATTTAAATAGCCATGTTTAATCTCCTTGATGAGATTAGATTTTAGGCGGCCCTGACCGGTGATGAAAACCGACCCGATTAAACATCCGAACTATTGGAATCCTCAACAATTATCTGTGGTGACTGTTGGTGGACCAAAAAAAAAAAAAACGTCACCGTCTGGAATAGTGATTCATAGTGTAAAAAGGGTTTATCCGTTGTTTGGACAGATTGGAGAACAGTGCTGTGAAACTGCACATGCTTTGGTGGCGATGCCAGAACGGTGCTTTGTAAATGACTAAAGGAACAAAATATGCCCAGAGTTGTGGAGAAGAGCTAAACAAAGATTTCAGTGTCTTAATGACGAATAAATCAAGACATCTGGGTAGACAAAGCAAAGGAGAAAGAATCAGTCAAAAACAAGCATACATCTACCATTGTACAATTCTGCAAGGACTATAAGATATGATTTCTACTTTTGCAGTTAAATTATTTGATACACATCATAAGGCCAACAACTAAATCAGTGGATTTGAGCTATCATTCGTGTCCAGCCTCGCGGCTTTGATCATATCTTGTTAGCGTGTAAGTTCCTGCTCCAATCCTAGCGCTGTCCCAAATGATGTACGGCTAATTGTACACTGATCAATTTATCACCTCGCGATTAATGTGCAATTTCCACTCTCGCGGTCAAATTACTTGAGTAATTATGATGTCTTTAGGCCACGACCTGCTTGTATGTATGTGTTAGTGATGTAGAAACCAGGAGCCGCATGTTTGTGTCCTAGGTTCTTTGATCATGTCTTGTTAGTCTTTGAGATACCGTCCCTTCAAAAGTCTGTCCTAAATTACATTCAGAAAAAAAAAAAATGCCCTGGCCTGGGTCAATTTGGTGGGGAATAAAATGTACCAGTAGGCTGTTCTGAATGAGAGAAAGTCAGAGTTAATGAAGCAACAAATATGAACTGATGTGTAAACATCATACCACAAACTTCAGCCATGTGAATTTGTAATGAGATTAGTCTTTTCACATTTAATCCAGATTGTACATAATGTTTCAAAGGCTATAGAATTAAACACATGGGAACAAGAATACTCAATATTTGGTCTGAAAAGCAATGCTTTTATGAAAAGGTTAATTAGAAACTAGCTTGTCAAGCTTATCAGTCCTTCCTGAAAAACTCCTTCCTGAGTTTTTTGTGATTGTTGCGGGCAAAAATCCTTGATTATTCGGCTTGTTTTTTTTTTAAAAATGCGACGGTATATGAAGGGATATTTATGCAATTTTATGCAACAAAACTGCGGGAACTTACAAAAACTGCGGGAACATGCAAAAATTGTGGGAACTTGCAAAATTTGCGGGACTTGCAAAAATTGTGGTAACTTGCAAAAATTGGGGGAACCTGCAAAAATTGCAGGGACTTGAAAAATTGTGGTAACTTGCAAAAATTGTGGGACTTTTTCAAAATTGTGGTAACTTGCAAAAATTGTGGTAACCTGCAAAAATTGTTTTAGCCCGCAAAAAGTTCGGTAACCTGCAAAAATTGCGATAACCTGCAAAAATGCGGTAACCAGCAAAAATTGCGGGAACTTGCAAAAAACTGCGGGAACTTGCAAAAACTGTGGGAACTTGCAAAAATTGTAGTAACTTGCAAAAATTGCGGGAACTTGCAAAAACTGCGGGAACTTGCAAAAATTGTGGAAACTTGCAAAAATTGCAATCACATCAATCACAGAAAGTGCTGGGAATACTTAAGTTCTAATCCTGTTTTATTTCAGACCTTAATAAAAACATTATTATAACAAACTTACAAAACATTGAATCAAACAAGTTCTGTAGCTTTACAAAAGGAAAATGCTACAACTTCTGTAAAAATGAATAAATTAAAATTTTAAAAAATAAAGTGTGCTCCTATTTTACAGCTTTTGGATAATGTTCAGGTCGCGTAATTACGTCACTTCATAACGTTCCCATGTGACGCAAACACAACATTTTTCAACTTTCTGCTAAGATATATGTGACTTTTTTCCAACATAAATCCGAGGATTATGAAACAAGCCCCGCATATTTTGCACAAAAATCTGCCATTTATGTGGCGAAAGTGCAGCGTATTTGAAAAAATCCGGGCCCCACATAAATATGTGGCCTGTGGCTGATTATGCACTAAATAATGCAATCGCATATTCACGTTTTTCTGGAGGTACTGAATTATAATGTAAAGTAGTTAAACTATTTAAAATGGGAGCTATTGCATCAGACTCACACAGAGGTAAATGTATATTGAGTATGAATCTCACATACACACACATATGGATGGGCTGTTTGCATCTTGGAAGAAAGTCACTGTTGGTCAAAGTTTCTGTTTGTCTGGTACTTTGGGAACTCATTCCCATGATGCTCTCGTTTGCTCTTTGGCTATTCAGTCAACACAAAACCCGAACACTAGAATGCATGAATAATGTCAATTCTTTTATTATCTCACTTTGAAACAGAAAGAAAGAAAGAAAGAAAGAAAGAAAGAAAGAAAGAAAGAAAGAAAGAAAGAAAGAAAGAAAGAAAGAAAGAAAGAAAGAAAGAAAGAAAGAAAGAAAGAAAGAAAGAAAGAAAGAAAGAAAGAAAGAAAGAAAGAAAGAAAGAAAGAAAGAAAGATTTTTAATTTGTTCCAACTATCTGTTTCAACTGGAAATAAATCAATGCTGGAACAAGTAAGCTCATCAAGTAATTTCATGGGGTCTTTACATTTCTGAAACTCAACTTTCAAGTGTTACACTGCGAGCAGGCCCGAGTTTAACCGTATCATGTCATCATTTTAATGATCACCTGTCTGCACGTCTACTCTCAAAACAATGCTGCATTACTCATACACCAAATGTAAAAGTACAAATTCAGAGTTGATTTATAAATAGCGAGACATCTTCCATTATTTCACAGTCCGATCTGGGCACTTGCCTCTGAAGTACAGCCAGAGTAATGGAAAAAAGGGAGGAAAAACAGCAATTATCAATCAAATACCATGCAACAGATTGGAGCGTTTAAAGAGACTCATTCCATACAAAGATCTGTTGCAGCATTTCAGTGCCTCTGATTAGAATCCGGGAATTGTAAATTGTGGCTAATTAGGCTGTCATGGGTTCATTAAGGGCTTCAGTGCCTCCCCTTTTCCTCACCTGCATGTATATTAAAACTCATTAGCCTCCTTGTCTGAGATTCCACTTGCATTAATTGCCACTGATGCCCCAGCTCTACATCCCATGATTCTCTTCTCTGCAGAGTTAGAAAAACACAACTTCTTCCTGGTATATTCCGTTTAGAGTTTGGCTGGTTTGCCCCTGCTGGTGGGTGACGTAACTGCAATATCTGTCTATCTGCAAAAGAAAGTATATTTCTCCTTCATTTATGCAAAATTGGCTCTATATTCTTACAGAATCAATTATTATGCCAAAAATGTTATAGAATACATTTTACATTTTTTATTGTATTTTATAATATTTAATATGATCTTTAATGTTATAGAATATATTTCACATTTTTTATTGAATTTTATATTATTTAAAATGATCTTTTATATTCTATTGTTTTGTTTTCATTTCAACTTTAGTTTGTTTTATTTTTGTTTTATTTATTTTTAAATTTTTCAATTTAACTTTATTTTAGTTTTAGTGATTTTAGTTCTTTAACTTAAAGGGATACTCCACTTTTTTTTTTTTTTTGAAATAGGCTCATTTTACAACTCCCCCCAGAGTTAAACAGTTGAGTTTTACCATTTTTGAACCCATTCAGCCGATTTTCTGATATTTAGAAGAATATCAGTAACCAGGCAGTTTCTGGTGGAGTAACCCTTTTCCAACTTAGTCCAGTTTGTTGCCAATGCATTTTTTTCTAATTTCCCTTTACGTTTTGACATTTTATCATCTAATATTTATTTTATTTCAGTTGTATTTCTATCAATGAAAATTATTTGTAATAGTTTTAGTTAACAATAAAAACACTGGATATTTATTTAGCACCCTTAAAATTACTTTTTTATTATTTTATCATTTTATGATAGTGTCTAGTAAATGAAGTTCCTAAACGTAAGTTAGGGAGGAGCGAGCCCATCTAATCTTTCAATCAACAACCAGAGTACATAAGCAGCCGTTCCCAAGTATCAGCTATTCCAGTATCCCTCCACCTCCCCAAACTCCACCTTCATCTTAGGTACCTTGCCCTTTAATTAACAGGTCCTATATTTAGCCACTGGGGGGTATATCAAAGCTCGAGTTGAAGCTGCTTCATCGACAGTGGACAGCAAGCCAAATAAGTTTTACCTAATATCCTAAAGATTTTATGGATCATTAAACAAACAAACTCGTTTAATCAATATTGGCATGATGTTATTTTTTCTTTTGCTCCGGAGAAATTAGTCACATGGCATTCACTGCGTTGGTGATTGTCTCAAAACAGCCTTAGAACTGAATTCCCGTGAGCAAAGATTGCAGATTTCGAATCGCATACTCCTAGGTGGTCCTGCGCCAGCCAAGCAACTACCATTGAGATGAAATGTGAATGCCAATTGATAGTTTTCATTAGGTATCGTAGACGTTATTGGTCTCTTCCAGCCCTCTCTCTATCATTCCCTGCCTCTCCTCCTGAATTCCCCCCACCAACCCTTACTCACCCTCTACAGCATCAGTGTGGTTTGACAAGGATGAAACGCTTGTCTGTCCTGTCAGGATTTGAGCTAAACTTAATGATCCAAGGCGAACATCTAATCCACTGTGCTGCGGAGTGGTACATATGACAAATGCACCCGGTGGAGAAGACGAGCAGTGCCACAACTCATGCCACACGTTTGATCCCTGCCCATGTCTCTCCAACGCTAATGGCATTACACTGCCTGCTCCTTTAGCAGCGTTCATCCTTTGCCATTTATCTTTGTGTGATGCACGATGTAGTTAGTTAGTTTGCCTATTAATACTAAATGCCAGCTTGTCACGCACTTCAGGGAGAAATGTTGACTTCCGAACTGTGTATTTTTATGGGAAATGAACTTCTTTGACAGAAAAAACAAAAATTACTCAGAGCACCCATATCAAATTTCAAGGAGGCTGGTGCATACAGGGAGCTGTAAAATGATTAAAGGTGCACTATGTAATATTGAGAAATAGAGGTTGAACTGGGTACTGCAGTCTTTATTCAAAATATTGGTGAGAGTTTTCCCCCTGCTCCCTCCTCCTCAGACTCGATGCTCACGCGGGTTGCCAGATTGAGGACACTAGGGGTTAAAGGGTTAGTTCACCCAAAAATGAAAATTCTCTCAGTATTTACTCACCCTCATGTTGTTCCATGGTAGTCAATGGGGAATGAGATCTGTTTGATTAAAACATTCTTCCAAATATCTTCCTTTTTGTTCAGCAGAACAAATAAACACATAGAGGTTTGGAAAAACATCAGGGTGAGTAAATACTGAGAGAATTTTCATTTTTGGGTGAACTAACCCTTTAAACTGATCATAGTGATCCATACGAACCAGGCCCCACGGTTCGGTACGCATGTGGTTCAAGGATTAATTTACACATTTGATATATTTTAAACCATTCCAGTGCTAGAAGAGGCAAAAGAGAATTTAAAGGCAGGGTTGGTGATTTTTAAAAAAAAAAAAAAAAAAATTTCCAGAAACATTTTTTTTTGTTATGCTGGATAGTCTCTTCATAGCAATCACTGTAGGCCTGTAGGTAATATGTAGGCCTACCGTATGTGTATATATATATGTATATATATATATATATATATATATATATTGAGGAAGGTGTAGGACCTCTCTCGTGATGCCTTTGTTCGCGTTCATGTGGCTATAGAGATGACATTAGAGACACTAGTGGCATTAGAGACACTCCTAAAATATATATGTGTATATATGAAGAGTTCAGATGCAAAAGCCTCTAAATGCCAATTGAAATTTTCTTCTAAAATGATCATTTTTATCAAACTTGTATATTTAAGTTCAGTAATTTCACTTAAATGACAATTAATAGGTAATCTTTATTGACATTTAAGTGAAATTACTGAACTTAAATATACAAGCTTGATAAAAATGATCATTTTGGAAGAAAATTTCAAATGGCACTTAGAGGCTTTTGCATCTGAACTCTTCATATATATATATATATATATATATATATATATATATATATATAATTTGCTTGTTATATGAAAAATCTCTAAAGAAAGTCATATATTGCTTTTGACAAAAGCAGAGCGGCTGCTGTTACACTTATAGTCAAAAGTGTTTTATTCTTTCTCTTTCTCCCTTTCACAGTCTGTCTGCTTAACCCTACAATATGTGTTCAGATGTGATTTAATAAGTGGAGAGATCCCACGGGAGGCCTCGCATGGAGTTTTCCTGTGGGTCTTTTCTGTGTGTATGACTCTGCGGTGGCAGGGGTGCTTCCCTGGCCCAGATTAATTACCCCCCTCTAATTGGTTTAGTGTCTCACAGCTGGGCCATGCAGGCAGCACGCTGATACATCCAGTTAAATGACGCCCATCCGTCATCGCTGGCTATTAGAGTTGGGAACTGGGACCCAAGTGGTCCGCTTTCCTCCTGGAGTGAGTTTGTTTGTGTGTGTTTAAGACTGAGGGAGAGAAAGAGAGTGTGGTAGTCGTGACACCCGATCTTTACCACACATCAGATCATTTGATCTCTTGATGTGCTGTCTGTCAGAGCAGTATGATTTATGTATTAATTGATGTTTGGATGCGTGTGAATAGATTGAGGGAGTTTATCAGAGAGCAATAAAGACCAAGTATTTGAATACAGTCTTCTTCATAGGCAACCCTTAAAAATAAAAAATAAAAAGTTTTTAATTTACGGTAAAATACCGGCAGCTTTTGATTGGCAGAAATTTACTGTATAAAATACAGTAGCAAGACTTTACGGTAAAAAGGTTTTACAGACAAATTTACAAAATTAAACCGTATTTCATTATCCGATAATATTAAATTACCGACCCATTGAAGTATTCATATCTGTTTATACCAATTTAATACACATGCAGTTCTTCCACGAGAAGCGTAATAGTAATATAATGTAGAAGCTGCACAGTGTCATTCACAACATTAAACACCATCATGGTAACACACGTGAAATATTAAAAAGGCGATAAACATTAATTTAACAACATCAAATGTCACATAAAACCCTAATGTACATAAAAAAACTTTGCAAACTATGAAGTAACAACTCAACAAAAATACATCGAATGCGAAGTGTCACGCAGGGAATTGTGGGAATGTCAATTTACGGTTTTTCACTGTAAATTATACAATGAATTGTTAATTTTCACTTTCAAAAACTGTAAATTTAATGGTATTTTACAGTAAAATTACATGAAAGTTACCATTAGATCTATCACAGTTATTTACCGTATTTAGTAAGGGAAAGTTCTGTAAACCAATTAACAGTCTTTCACTGTAGCATTTTTTACAGTATTTTACCGTTAAAATCTCAATAATTTTTTACAGGGGTCAGTGACAAATACAACCGTTTCATATGGCTTTGAAAACTATGTCAAACCATTTCAAACCATGAAATGGTAGAATTAATGACTCAAAAAATGTCATGGTGTGACCATTAGGGTAAATAAAAAAAAAAAAAAAAAAATCATATTTTTCTTACACCTTGAATATATGCAAGTAGGACCATTATTTTCAAAAAACTTTTAAAATAACTTTTTTACCTTAAATTTCCCCTGTGGTGAATATAAAGATTTTAATGTTTATACATATATATATATATATATATATATATATATATATATATATATATATATATATATGCTTTTAGAAAAAAAAACGTGCAAAGTCATAAGTCAACACCATTGCAAGGAATTTTCAGGTGAAAAAAGACAAAAAAAAGTCTCAAATGTGTTATCGCTGCTGTTTCTGACGTCACAAAATAGTGATCGTCAATGAGTGAATCACTAAGCTGGTGTGAGTGAGTGGAGGCGGGGATAATTTGCATATTCATAGAACCGCGCATACTAACAGGCAAAATTCTTTGGGTGCCAAAATCTTTTGATCTGGAGACAAAAAAAAAATTCTAAAGAAGTTTTTTTTTTTTTTTTTTTTTTTTAAAGATTTTCAGTATCACCTTGAATTTTTTTTTTTTATGACCCAAAATCTATTCTGAAATTAATGCATACAGGTTTGGAATCACATGATGATGAGTAAATTAGTTTTTTGACTGAATTATACCTTTAAGAAAGGCGCAAGATTATAATTTACAAACTTCCCCCATGTCCATAACAGAAATGAATGAGGTGAGTGGAAAGACTGCCTGGCAGATGATGTAATAAAGCTGAAATGTTGATTAGGCACACAGATATTGTGCTGGTGTGAAGTTACGGAGCCAAACGCATAAATATAAGTAGGGGAATTGAATTGTGACAGACCTGATTCGAACGGATGTCATGTCAAATAAAACAAGTGAAGCGCATTATAAGGTGAGGAAATCTCCCTCTACCCCCCTGCTCTTCTGTCTGGAATAAAGACTAAGAGATTGGACTGTGAAAAGACCGTAGAACCGCTTATTAACTTGCAAATGCTCTATACAGTCCCATAGTGTAACAACTTATTAAAGTGCAAATATATGACGCACCCCCATAGACTCATTTCCAGAGTGCGACGGAGTATTATAGAGCTCTCTGTCTCTTTCTTCTCCTTTCCTCTTTGTCTTTCATTCCCTATGTCTGCCCCCCTTCCCTCCATTTAATCAATCTCGTTAAACACACATTTTGTTATGCTGGTTTCTAAATGACAAAGATCTTCATGCTTAAAACTTCAATTTTTCACTGTCACTGACATCATGCATATTTATTCTAAGTGCATGTTTCCATGCCAGTGTTCAGAAGATACTTCTGATAGAATGTGAATCATAAAAATGCAAATAAAAGGTTTTTGTTGCTATCATTATCACTTCGGCGACCCTCTGGTGGTCTAATCAATTATGCAGACAGAATGTAACCCCCGGGCACAGACCCCGACACCAGCAGCACAAACTTTCAAGTCACCAGGCGCTTTATCTAATGACAGAAATTTCGCAACGTGAAGACGAGGCCCATCAGCATCTCAACAACATTGTGGTTCCACATCATTAATTTCCAGGGTCCTCTGTAGTGGGAGAAAACAAAATCAAATTAATTAGGATGCTGAAAACGAACATGAGAAATTAATAATATAAAATAAAATGAAATAAAGGAGAGAGGGGAAAAAAAGTGCATTTGTGCTAATGGACGTGAAACAAACGATGCCATCATTTTTAAAGGGGAAGAAAGCCTAACTGTGTTGTTGGCAATTTCAGATTCAATTATAATGCAGGGACCTCAGCTCTACCTTTCAAATGAGGTTTAGATGAACAAAAAAAGAAAAAAAATTAATTAGAAATTATAACCCTTGAGGAGCTTGCAGACTGCAAAAATTGTCCCTGCTTTCCTCAAGGTAGACACCGCGTGTGTGTTTGTGTAAGCGATGCTCATGTGCACGTTAATGTTGCCTTTAGGTGTACTTGGTACTTCCGATTTGGGTAGTCGATGGCGATAACTCTTGTTTCTGAAACTTGTGAAACTTGAAGTTGTTGAAGTTGTTCTGTAAAACGTGACTTTGATAAGAATGGATGTATGTACTTGGGACCAGTGTTATAAATGAATGACTTACAAAATTGCATATTGCGTCATTTCTTTAAAAAGTCACTAATTGTGTTACTTTTTTGGAAAAGTAATGTATTACATGACATTTGAGTTACTTTTTCTCACCTGGGCGGAGCTTGCTTGTTTTTAATGCCAACAACAACAACAACAAAAGTTATGTTGGGGGAAAAAAAGCCCTTTCAAACACAAAAACGTGTGTGAAACATAGACTGTAAAAAATATGGACAAAGTGTCTGTGACATCACCCATAGACTTTCTGAAGAACGGATTTGAGGCTGTTTATGGGGGGTATGGGAGGCGCCATACTGGAAAATCTTGGGAAATACAAAATACAGAAAGGATACAGAGGTGGTATGATGTGTCGTGTCAGATCATGTCCGAGACGTCAAATTCACTCGGCGCAGCACGTTATCAGCTGTCAGTCAAAGTTTACCATTTTATTTCTAATAGGGCTGCCCCCAAATAGTCGACTAAATGTTAGTCGATATGAGGAGGGCTTGGTCGAATACATTTTCATTAGTCGGTTAGTCGCAAAAAAATAAAATAAAAAAAATATTACGTGAAAAATTACGCAATCAGGGGCTGCGCAGTCAGTGTATGACATGACATCAAAGCAACAAGAGATCAACGAGATCTCGTGCCTCGCGGTATACCAAAACGCACTTGTGGGAGAGGTATCGGAAAATATCGCGACCAGCAAGCTGTTGTCTTAGACCCACGTTTAAACAGCTTGTAATTCTTTGACCAACACGAACGAGAAGATGCGTAGGCCTACTCACAGTGTCGGATCTGACAGAAATTTTATCTACAGAAGCTGCGCGCCAGAAAGTGATCATGACAGTATTAGCCCTCGGAGGGTGAGCTCGAACCGAATAAGGAAAATTGATGAGGAAGAGCATGCAGAAGAGAAAGATGAACTAAAAATGTACCTGGCAGATAAAACAAAGGTTGATTCGGGACCATTGGCATGGTGGCAAAAAAATTAACATCGATATTCAAAGCTCGCTAAAGCAGCTAAACGCCTCCACATCCACTCCATCAGAGCGCATCTTTTCAAAGGCCGGCTTCATTGTGAACATGTCGAGAAGCTCCCTTCTTCCCAACAATGTGGACAAGCTGGTGTTCCTCTCACATAATATGAAAAAAATTAAATCGAATTGAAAGCTTAGGTGAGAATAATTAATTTCATTTTTGAAGTGTTTCTGTTTGCGATCTGATAGGCTATATAAAAAACAACAACAACAAAAAACCCGGATATTTTTATAACGGTTAGGCTATACAATTAAATAAATATTATTTTTATTTATTCGTTTTTATATAATGCAGAAGTCGTTTTTTATTCTAAGAAAAATTAGTCTGATGTTTGCAATTTGTTGTTTCAGGTTAAGACTCATCCATCGTCTTAAATGGCAGTTTGCGGCTTTGCGGCTCTGATATTTTTGTCCTTTAAATTAGCATGTTTGTTCCACATTTTTTTTTAAAAAAATATAGCCTAGTTCTAAACAATTTAATCAAATAATTAGGCTTTTGATTTGTTTGCCGCCTTCTTTTTTATTCGCAATATAAGTTTTGGCGTTCTGCGATATGCCATGTGCATTTATTAAATTGTTCGTTTATTAATTTTCCTTTTGAACAATATAAAAAATATATTAATTTAATTTTCCACTGTATTTTATATCAAACAGTGTTTTTGCTACAGTATTATTTATTTTTTTCCTTGTTTTGTAGCCTACTAGGCCTAAGTTACTAATAAGTTTATTTAATTTATTTTAAAGAACGAAATTTATTTTATTTTATTCAAAACTGTTTTTTTTCATTTAACTGTTACAGTTTGTATTTTTGATAATAAATTATTAAAATGCACACTTGCACAGGCAGTCTGATTGCTGTTTTTTTATTCTACAATAACGTGTCGTAAGCGCTGTATACTTTAAACGCTTTACTATTCTGTTTTAAGCGCTTAATCAGTTTGAACGCGTTAATATCATGCTTTAGCATTTTCTGTCATATGGAAGTGTTAAACTTCAACTTTGGACTATTCCTTTCCTTGTATATACGCAAGCTTTTATATTAATATCATAAATGAACGATTATTCGACTAATCGCTAAAATGCCGGAATGTTAGTCGACTAGGAATATCTTTAGTCGGGGGCAGCCCTAATTTCTAAATACAATTTAAACTAACGAGTTTACTGGTCGTAAACTGGCCGACTTCCGCATTGATGACGCGTCGAGAAAACCCTCTAAAAAAAGAAATGTAAGCACAAATGTATAGTTTATCTAAAGTAATTTTACAGATTTAATTATTTAATCAAATGTCAGGAGCAAAGATAAATTGGTTAATAAAGTGCGTTAATCATTTTACGTGTCATCATTGCAGGTTTGCATAATATTCTGATTTTGCGTTTGACTGATTTTATTCATTTTGAAGAATTACTCACTTTTTGTGCAAGTGAGATGCATCCACACATTTAGTCTAGATTACTACAATAACCATTATGTTTACAAAGCACACACAACACCTCTAAACTTACTCCCGATTTCTCTCAACATAGGGACAGGACAGCTGTCAGTCAATGAATGGGAAAACTAAGACCCAGATTTACTAACAGCTTGCACCAGTACAAACCCTCTTTTGGCGAAAAAAAAAAAAAAAAAAAAAAAAAACGACTGTCAGACGTAGAGACGTAAAGACGTAGTGAAAAATTATTGCTGAAAAGGCGTGGACATGGTTATTTTGAGGCTGACCTTATTGCATATGCATTTGTTGGAGTTTCCTTTTCAGAGGCAAAATATATGGGAAAAGAGGATCAAAGTGATTTACTAAGGTTTGCACTTGTCAATTTACTGGTGTTTGTGCCATTATTTTTCGGAATTGCGCTTTTTTGGTCATAGTAATTTGCCCTGTTTACTCTAGGAAATCAGGCCAAAAGTAACTTGCGTTACTTATTTGAAAAAGTAACTCTAGTTACTAATCAGATAACGTAACTCGCATTACTTGTAATGTTTTACCCCCAAAACTGCTTGGGACCTTTACACTCTCTGTTTTTCTTTTTACAGATATCATCTCAGAGATTTATTTTGTGGATCTGAGAAGCCCAGCTTGTCAAAACTGGTGCCTGGCCCGTGGGGGAAACGGATGGCTCATCTCCAGTATGTGCTCCCAGCTGAAAGCAGTCAACAAGCTCTGCTGTAGCTGAGACGATTTTTCAAAGCGTTCCGCTGATGTGATTGGTATCGTCCTCGGGCTGGATGGGTCCACTCTCAGCGACGGGGGAGGGGAAGGTTAGTCTGTCTTACCTGAGGATAGTGAGACCTTTCTGTAATCTACTCAGGGAGAAAAATTATTGAGCTCAATTTAAGACTTACCCCATGAAATTAACACCCCCAGCTCTCTTTTTTGCTTCGAAGAGTGAATCCTTTGAAACTTCCAGAGTGAAAGAGGTTTTCACTTTATTTTGGTTTTACCTTAAAAGCCCATTTAGATGTCATTCATATTTTAGCTGTTGAGATGATCGGGTTCTATAAACTCTTTTGCGTTATGCAATACAATAACATAAAGCTTTATTGTACAAGATAATACTTACCGTTTAAGTCTAATTCACTAACCCATCTTCGGTTAAGGTATCATGGCCATAGGCATGATTTGCTGTTTCAGGTTTTGCTTCTCAAAATTGGCTTCTCAAATTCTTCTTCTTCATTCTGCAGAATCTCAAACTAGGTGTGAATTTGGCAGCTCTGTGGTTCCACCATATTGTAATATGTTTTTTTTTTTTTTTTTTTTTTTTTTTGGCATTACTGTAGGCCACAGCTTTTGGAGTTATAGTGTAGAGTTGTAACTTTCATGTAAAAATGTCTTTAGTAATATTCAATTTTAAAAAATGCATATACTGACTGAGACTTGGACCCACCCCGTTGTACTCTTTGTTGTCACTGATTTTAAGGAGCATCAGAAAAAAATATTTAATTGATAATCCCTGAGCTAAATTATTCTCATTAAGAACATATTTACTCCACCCATTAATACTTTATTGAAGCATCTACACAACATTTTATTCAAATAATTAGGCATAGTTTATGCACTTGCAGTTTTTGTTGGTGTAATACGTTGCTGTAATGGTTCATTCTGTCCGCAAATTGGGATTGATATTATATTGATTGTAGTTCTGTCATGTCTACATGTTTGGTTTGAGTGCAATTTACTCACAAGTGATTTGAAGTGATATTAGATTTTAAGAAGGTTGAGTTAAAATTAATTTAAATTTGACACATTTTGATATTTGGCTTGACGGTCTTGTTTGAAGTGGTTTAAAAAGTCTTGAAGTTTGAAGGTTTCAAATGCCTTATTGGCAGCCATATTGGTACCACTGTACTTAAAAGGGTGTGCATAAGACTGACATGACACCTTCATAACCATGACATGACATGTCTTGAATATGAAGTAAGTATGAAGTTTATGCATGTTTATGACAACTCTCATTAAGTGTCTTTCGCTCAATAATGACATTATTGATGTCAACAAATATGACATTGTTTAAGATGTCTTTGTTAAGACAGCTTGACAAAAACCATAACATCATAACCTGTCAGTGTCTTTGTCATGACAACTTAAAGTTAAGTTAAACTGTCATGTGGTTGGTTTTGACATTGGCTGTCATGAGGCCATTATAACTGTGTCATGAATATTTTTCGTGACCTTAACTACAGTAGTACTAATGGAATTTGTCATTAAAGAGTTATAATGGCTTTATGACAGCCAATGTCAAAACCAACCACCTAGTTTAATGTAATGTTAACCAATAAAGCTTGGTGGTTTCTTAAGTTTGATGATTAATCTGCTATATCATGTTTATCACAGGTTTTGTTGTCTTAGTAATGTCAAGTTGTCATGACAAAGACACTGACAGGTTATGATGTATCGGTTTATGCCAAGGTCATAACAAAGACATCTCAAACAACGTCATATTTGCATTAAAAATGTCATAACTGAGCGAATGACACTTGCCACAAACATGCATAAAATTTCCTTCATATTCATAACATATGTCATGTCATGATTATGAAGGTGTTGGTCTTATGCACACCCCTTCAAGTAAAGTGTTGCCCATATATGTGTAACAGGTTATAAGAACATTTCATTTCCTTAATATATATATATGCATGTGTGTGTGTGTATGTATTTTCCTAAAATATTTATGTGGAGCAACAAAGAACGCAAAATTAGCATGACAATGCACATTAACAAGCACTCAGTCCATCTGATTATTTAATTAGGGCCAGAGGAAATGAGGATGGGAGTTAAATAAAGAAACCCGTTAGTCTCTCCCTCGTGACTGTTTTGTCAAAATAGTGCGCTTTGTCCCGTACCAATCAAGGGTTCATCACATTGGGGGTTAAGACGGCGGCGCGTGTACCCCCAGCAGAGGCCAGATGACTGCTCATTATCCACACAGCTGTAAATGACGGCCATTCTGGACAGAATATCAATTATGCATTTCTTAAAACAGTCACTGGATTAAAGACTTCACAAAAGGGCACTCACAGCAATCAGGCCAGCTGATTAGGTTTTCATATCGTGGATGAAAGACACACTGCCAAAAAAGGGCTGATCATTCAGTCATTCAGAGATGAGGCTCTTTGTCAGTTTGGCACGGCATTTGCTGCCAAGTTCGTCCTCATTTGTCTTCCTGCTTTAAAGCAAAGCACCACTTTTTTGTAGGTCTAAAAATATCTGGAGGCTCTGTTTGGCATCTCATGAGTACATTTGTATGCTGATCAACTTGGTGATGGCTTGTTTAAATTTGATATGCATGGCAGATCTTATGAGCGGACCCCCCGAAGATGATGGCAAGTCATAAAACGTAATGTTCGCTTTACGACATGGCTAATTAAAAAATAAAAGTGATCTTGGATTAACATGCCCAGGATCACGTTTTTATCTATTTATTTATTTATTTTATTATTATTATTGTTATTTTTTTTTTTGCAAAATGTAAGAAAGGACTTGCATTTATCTCTGCAGTAGAGGCTGGGTCACTTGTAGACTCACTACTGTTCCAAAATTTGGTTCTGTAAATATTTTTTAATGTTTCACATGCTCCCTAAGGCTGGATTTATTTTATTAAAAACACACAAAAAAAAACAGTGCTGTTGTTAAATTTTTCTACAATTTAAATAACTTTTTTTGCAGTATATTTTGAAATGTAATTTTATTCCTGTGATGCAAAGCTGAATTTTCAGCAGCCATTAATCTAGTCTTTAATGTCACATGATCCTTCAGAAATAATTTTTAATATTCTGATTTGGTGCTCAAAAGGCACTTCTTATTATTCATACTTTCATTGTGAGACCATTTTTGATACCATATAATATCTTACTCGTAGTGCATAAAAATGTGTTCAAATCATACATTTGTATCAAAGACTGATGCATTTTTGATGCCATATTTGATGATATGTTTTCTTATTAGCATGCACATACAACATACTATACGCACAGTTGTGTTTGACTGCCTTATGTCTGTGGTTATGACCTCAAAGTGCAAGGTGTTATTTCAGTCAGGTTGTAGAGGAATGCTGGCAGATTCCTTTTGTCTTGCAGGCAACCCATGCAGAGCAGCAAATAAGCTCGCTGGCATGATAAAGGGTGACGGGAAATTGTTCCAGCCATCAAAGTCTGTCCATTCTGTTAGTATCTTGCTCCAGCTCCTGTTTCCACCTGTATGTTAAAGGTCAGGTGGAGTTTAAGAGCATTCTGTATGACCCCTTCTTGAATACACACTGATTATTTCCAAATATACAGTCAGTAAGATATCAGAGACAAGCCTCAGACTAGCTCTCGTTACTGGCTCGTCCCTTTAAAGGTCATTTTTGACTGATTTGAATGTTTTGAAAATTGGTAAACTGCTACACTCTAAAAAATGCTGGGTTGTTTCAACCGAAATTTGGGTAAAATATGGAGAAACCAAAATGTTGGGTCAAAATTTTGAAATTCAATTTTAACCACATTTGCTTTTCTCTATATTTTACCCAAATTTGGGTTAAAACAACCCAGCATTGTTTAGAGTGTAAGTCATTAATCTTGTTTTTGTTATACTCATCTCATTTTGATGAATTCTTTCAGTCATTTCAGCTAAGTAATTTTAATTGTATCTGTGAAACTGACACTTTAAATAGTATAAATCGTGGAATTTTCAGTTTGGCATTTGACCCTCAGAGATTCTCAGTGGGAATCGCATACTAATGTGTTGATTTCACAGGTCATAATGTTACATGTTTAGTAGAGCAGTGTCTGACCTGTGGTTTCAAAGAGCAATCGCTCAGCACTGATCCCCTCGCATATATACCCACGTTTTCATCCCATTGTTAGCAGGTGGGTTGGACCTGATAACAGAAGGTCTTTACCTGTCTTACAGTTCAGGAGAGATAGAATAATACATCAAAACTCTCCCTTTCTGTCGGACTCTCTCCACTCTCTCTCTCTCAATGCCTTTTCATTTAAGATGGCGGATACATGTAATATCCTTGTTGATGTTATCAGAAGGTCTCTCAGGGACCATTTCCACTGCTGGATAAAAACGTCAAAAAACAATGTTTTAGTCACAATGACTCTCCATTTGTATTTTACAGCGTGACAGAAAACAAAACCGTAAAAGGGTGATATTGCTAAGACTTTTTCATTCTTCATTTAGCTTTAACAAACATTATTAAAGGGATAGTTTTCTTTGAAATTCATTTTTGATATGTTTTAGCTTACCTCAAGGGCATCCAAGATGTAGGTGTCTTTGTTTCCGCAGTATTTTCAATTTTGATATTTTTAGGTCAAACCGTTCGTCTGTCAGTCATATAATGCCGCTATATGGGGTCCACCTCAAATAGCATGCACAGAGAAGTTCAAATTAAACATGATTTAATGACTCGTAAACGTAAGTACACATTGATGGCCTAAGACACGAAACGAGCGGTTTGTGTGAGAAAACAGTTTTTATATCGTTTTTAATGAGTGATGGTGCTTGCACTGACCACAGCGTCCACGCCCTTAGATAACTTGGACGTGGCTGTGGTTACAAGAGGTAAAAACAATATAAACACTGTTGTTTTCTCACACAAACCACCCGTTTCGTGTCTTAGGCCATCAATGTTTACTTACATTCTCTGTGCATGCTCTTTGAGGTGGACCCCATAAACCGGCATTATATGACTGACAGACAAGAACGGTTTGACCTAAAAATTTCAAAATTGAAAATACTGTGGAAACAAATAAACCTACATCCTGGATGCCCTTGGGGTAAGCTAAAACATATCAAAAAGTAATTTCAAAGTGAACTATCCCTTTAATTACCTTCATGACCTTCATGTCTGGTTTAATAGATGCCAGACAGTGGTGAACAAACCTCTCTTTCTTTCTCTTACTCTCCTTCTCTTTCTTTGATTCACTGTTCCTTTCTCTTTGTCATCTACTGTATATATCACCTTGCTTTGTCTCTCTCTCTCTCTCTC
This sequence comes from Cyprinella venusta, assembly GCA_038021265.1. Taxonomy (NCBI): domain Eukaryota; kingdom Metazoa; phylum Chordata; class Actinopteri; order Cypriniformes; family Leuciscidae; genus Cyprinella; species Cyprinella venusta. The sequence continues at coordinate 9,055,611 of CM075878.1, forward strand.
TCTCTCTCTCTCTCTCTCTCTCTCTCTCTCTCTCTCTCTCTCTCTCTCTCTCTCTCTCTCTCTCTCTCTCTCTCTCTCTCTCTCTCTCTCTCTCTCTCTCTCTCCAGTTTTCCCCACTGATGAATATGTGGCACTTCTCTGTGATGGGCCAAAATCTCAGCTGAGAGCATTAGAATAGGGCTTTCCCTCCTTATTAATAAAAGGATGGCCTTTTTCAGGCCTGCTCATCTTGAAGAGGGCGTTCAAATAGCGTTTGGCAGTGGCCTGGTGTTTGTTCTCCTCTAGCGTCTGCCTCTTCCAGGACATCCAGAGAGATTTACTCCGGCTTATCTCCAAAGGACCAGGATGTGCCTCCACGGCTGAGTGAAACAATTACTCACAGTGGCTTTCTATCTGTCCTACAGTGAGCGTTTCCATTTTACACACACACACAGAGGCACACTTGCATGGCTCAAACACACTTTGTCTCACACAGAGAAAAACAACTCAAGTTATTTAATTTGAAAATTTCTTTGTCATGTCAGAACATCAGGAAAAAGCTATTTGTCACTTTGTGTTCAAAGAAAGCATGCTATGAAGCAGCGGTAAAGAGTGGTGGAGGGCAGAGACACCCGCTATGTCTTTTAATGTTCAGTTACATGCTCTAATATCCTGCTCCGCCGTTAGAAACAACCTACCTTGTGTTTCATTGTTTAGAGGTAACAATTGAAGATTTCCAATTAACTGATCCTAATTTGTGGCTAGCAATAATATGACGATCATTTGTCATTTAAAGGAATTGTTCACGATTCATAATTCTGTAATTATATATTCAACTTTGTCATTCCAAATCTGTATGACTTTCATTTGTGGAACATAAAAAGAGAAATGTTGACAAATATGCTGGCAGCTCTTTTCCATTTAAAGGGACGCTTCACCTCTGGAAAGATGAATGTGTATTTAAAATGGGTCATATATGTAGAAGAAATTTGAAATTATTTTTGAATTTGGAGCTTTCTAGACTGAGAAAAGCCAGAAAATGTATTTTTGGCTTATGTGAATGAAAGACAACAACTCCCAGAATGCACTTGCTTCGGTTCACTAGGAGGCCACGCCAACTGGTAACAGAGTTAATGGGTGCTTCTCAATATCCCTCCTCGTCTCCTCGATCCTCCGTCCTCCCTCCTATGACCCGGAAACCGATCGAGCTCAGCCATCTTGAAGGACATCTCAATTCTCTAATTGCACCGTGAGGAGTCGAGGATCGAGGAGATAGGAGGCTTCCTGAGGAGTCATAAGCGAGGGTACACAGGTGCATCCTACGCGGAACTGTTATATTGACTAAACGTGACGCACGTGTCAATTCTCCTCCCCCTTCACATCGGTCACAATCTTTTTAATTTATACTTTACCTTTGCAGTTTATATAAACCACACATCTCAGCTATTTTAACATTATAGCCTATCTTTATTATTATTTATTATGAATTTATTAAATAACCAAACTTCAACAACATAAGGGCAGATCCTTTTAGCACTGCTGATGACACTGTGGAGTGACACTCGAGTGATCAAGTATTCCAATGTATATAAAAAAGCTTTAATTCGATTCCTCTGTCCTGCTTTCCTTTCCTCGCTTCCTTCCCTCGCGTCCTACAGGGGGTGGAGCTGAGACGCAAGGAAAGGAAGCAAGGAAAGGAAACAAGGATGCACAAATAAGAAATGAGAAGCACCCAATGTAGTTAAACAACAAGTCTAGGCAACTAGTGAGTCTCCGCGATGAGTCTGCCCAAAAATGTGTTTTCGAGATCACCCAAAATGTCCGGGATTCGGCTTTTGCGTTCTACAGTCGCCATTCATCATGTTTACTGTGGCGAGCAGGACGAGACTGAGGGCCGCGGGAGAACGCACCGGTCTTGTTTCTCTCACAGAGGAGCAGGAATTTTCTTAGCAATGTTAAAATCACATCAACCGATCACTTGTTTAGTGTTCATGTAAACACTACATTCAGATTCACCAATGGAATGAATTCAGTTAGATTGAAACAAAAGCTGTGCATGTAAACAATGAATGGCGACTGCAGAAGGCAAAAGCTGAATTCCGGACATCGATGGCCGGGAAAAAGAGGATGGTAACCCCTACTACTCAGCTTTCTCCGCTGAGCAAGATCATGCTAGTTTAGCTTCCAAAAAAAGATGGCTGACACTACAGTATGTGTACATTTTGTGAGTGAGACCCCACCCTCTATGGTCGGATTGAAAACATGCGGGACCAACACATTCTCATCCTAAGACGTCATCTAACTGACGCTTTTGACCATACGTCAACATCCGACGTTTTAGGGTTCCCTTTAACGTCTGTTAGATGACGATCCTGAGACGTCATCTAACTGACGCTTTACCTTTAGCATCAGTTAGATGACGTGGGTAGGTTTAGGTCTGGGGTAGGGTTAGGATTAGATAGCGTCATCTAACTGACGTTAAAGGGTATAACGTCGGATGTTGACATATGAAGAGTTCAGATGCAAAAGCCTCTAAATGCCATTTGAAATTTTCTTCTAAAATGATCATTTTTATCAAGCTTGTATATTTAAGTTCAGTAATTTCACTTAAATGACAATTAATAGGTAATCTTCATTGCCATTTAAGTGAAATTACTGAACTTAAATATACAAGCTTGATAAAAACGATCATTTCGAAGAAAATTTCAAATGGCACTTAGAGGCTTTTGCATCTGAACTCTTCATATGGTCAAAAGCGTCAGTTGGATGACGTCTTGGGATAAGAACGGACTGGCGGGACAGCCCCTATTACAGACTGTAGTCTTTAGCCTCTGGCCAAAAAAGTCCTTTGATGACGCAAAATGACGATTTTTGCTTCATTGGATGATTTTTGCTGGGAAAAAAATACATAAATCTCTCGTCTCAGGGGTATATGAGGGTGGAAAGCATGGCAATTCGAAAATATTACAGGTTTTCTACTAATACAAAGCTTAATGCTAAATCCTGAAGTATCCCATTAATGAAAGTGAAAAATGCATTTACAATGTTTCAGGTATTACATGTTGGCCTATTGGGTGTCATAAGCAATGTAAAATGTTAGTTAATGACTCCCAAAAGAAATAACCTATTTTGAACTGCATGAAACTTTCAGTAATCAGTAATGAGTCTTCAGTAATTCCAGTCTTACTTTCTGCTCGAATCAATGTAGGTTTGTAACAAATTTGCATAATGCCAGTCTATGGTTTTCAGTGGCTGTCCACGAATAATGTCTACTTTGACCCGCCCTCCAACACTGTAGTTGTAGCTGAGGCCTGGAAGAGTTTAGTTTATGTAGTCGACATGTCGAGAAGATGCTGTTTTCTGCTATGCGAATATTGCAAATCCAATTAGCGTGCACTTTCAAAGAATGAGGACTTGGACTTGACTCGATACTGTAAAAAACAACATTGTTACTATTGTAGGAGACCTAGGAGACCTCCAAAACAAAATTAGGAACTTTTAAAATGACAAACATTTTCTCTTTTTTTTTTCCATTGATGATTTGTGCACATGTTCTAAAGTCCAAACACAACCTTGCGTGATCAATAGACCAAAATTTCAGACTTTATTCAATGAAAATATTTCTTTTTTTGCATCCATTCAAATGATAGCACATTCAAAAGCAAAGTCAGGTTTGATGTCACTCTCATCAATTGCATCTTCGGCAATCAGTCAAGATGCAGCAAGTTTGAATATTGTTGAAATATGAATTATGAGAGCTGACAGACAGGAAGATTAAAACTGAATAATAACATAAATGACTTTAATTCTGTTTCTTACACAAATCTTACACAGTATAGTGCACAAGTCTATGACTGTTGTCCTTTCTGGTCAACAACCGAGACCCACATTCACTTAGTTGAACTGTATACATCAACATAGTTCAAGCTGTCCTTAACTTTAGTTTCCATCTTTTAGTGCATTTAAGTGAGGGCTTAGAGGTTCATAGCAAAACATTTTTTTTTGCAGACCTTGACTTCTCGGAATAAGAGAGACTATTCTTTCTCTCATTCTCTAAGAGAATGTTCTGATTTGGTAGAAGTCCACTGGGCTCATGAGAAACTATGCTGAGTCACGCAATGCCCTCTTCAGACAGGACATTGTCTTTTCCAAACACACTAACCTTCCTGTTTGTTTGTGATTTTTGCTGTGCTTTACATCCCCTTAAAGAAACTAATTTGATTGGCTGAGTGGTATTTTAGCAGGTCTGATATTGATTATATATTTTGCACCATAACATGTGCATATGTGTTCGTGCATTTATATATTTTATCTAATCCCAACTGCTGATGACATCACTGTCATCAGCATCACTGTATGATGCTTTAAAAAGAACACACGCACATGACTTGAGTATATTTCATCATATTCGTCATGTTCCCGACTCACAAGCGTTGATTCCATGGAGTGTGGAAAACGCTGGAAATCGATAAGCACAGTTAATGCAATTATAATCTGTTAAATCTCTCTTATAATTGAACAGATGGAGGGAGGTGTTTACTGTCCTGCCCCAATGAGATGTACAAAATTCTCAATGGCACAACAGAGAGATATTTTTAAAACTGGATCACAGCGGAGATGACATTACAGGCACTAGACTTTCAAATCTCATTTTTGGTGTTACTTATGAATTTCTTAAGTTATCTTACTGCTGTACTTCACTATTCAACAGCACAATGTGACCAAAAACTAGATTTTCATTTCCCAAGAGCAAGAGCAATCACAATTAATTATGCAAATGCATGCAAGAAAGAAAACCAATCGTAATTCATATGCAAATATTGGAAAGGCATCATTGTTGTCAGTTATATATACACACTCAAAAGGTCAGTATAGGAAACAGTAATATTCTGAAATAATATCACAGTTTAAAATGCTCAAGAGACAATGGTCTTATTAGTGTCAATGTTGAAAACTGGGACAAATGTTGTGGAAACTGATCCATTTTTTCACAGATTTTTCTGGATTATTTGATGAATAGAAAGTTGAAAAGCACAACATTTATTTTAAAATATAAATATTTAATAACAATACTGTAACTGTTGTGCAATTCAATGTGTCCTTGCTAAATAAAATTCGGAGTAAATTCAATTTAAATGACAGATGTATCATGTTGTATCATAGTCTTATGATACTTTTACTGTATATTTATGATCAAATAAATGCTGCCAAAAACATTAGGAAATCTTAATGATTCCAAACTTTTGACAATGAGTGTGTATTGGAGTTAAAGTGATGAAAATGTTAAATAATTGTTAAAGGAGAACTCCATTTGGAATTTCGAGTGCTGTCAGTACAGACAAAAACGTCAAAAATCGGTGTTGCCTACACCGTGTTATCGTCTTTTTAAAATTCGCACCCCGTTGACTTCAATGGGGTATGTTCTAAACCTGCTTTTAGCCTCTTAACATCCTTGTCATTATGAGTGCACAGCCATGTGAGTGGTGTGAATAAGATATGAATAAAAATGATGTTAACTTTCTATATGCTTCCTGTTTTCGGTCGAAGCCCACAGTAGTCGATTTTCGAGTTTACGCACGCGATCATTGGTGAATATCATCTCAAACCTACCACTGTGTGGTGTTCTGAGAATATCAGCTCCAATGGATAGTTCATCCGAATCAGATGTTGAACACACGGAGGAGATTTGAGATGATTTTCATAATTTTTATTCATATCTTTCACATCTACTGCAGTCAGATTGACCGTGGTCACTCTTAATAACACCACTCATATGGCTGTGCACTCGTAATGACAAATCAAGGATGTTAAGAGGCTAAAAGCAGGTTTAGGACATGCCCCATTGAAGTCAGCAGGTTGCGAATTTTAAAAAGACGATAACCCGGTGTCGGCAACACCGATTTTTGTTATTTTTATCTGTACTGACAGCACTCCAAATGTACAAAAAAATTAACTTAATGTTAAAAATGAGTTCTCTTTTAAATAATTGGAGTTGTTTTGTTTCTAATTTTTTCCTTCTAAACATTTCAACTGTGTTTTACATTAGTAATACAATTTGTGCTTTTCAAATCATTTTTAGCCATCAAATTCACGCAGACTGCGTTTTCCGACAGAATTTCGCGGTTCTGATGCTGAAGCCCTGAAAGACAGGAATCGAGTTGTGTCTGAAAACACGTTCTGATGAGCGCTCAAAGCACTGGCAAGTAAATGAAGCCTTTGAACCTCTCCAGAGAGAGCAGGCTGAATGCCTAATCAACGGCGGGCCTCTAAAACACGCAACAGGCCCGGGATTAGAGATAAACACTTGCGAGCCCGTGGCCATCGTCAACACCAGCTTTCACACGAAGACAATGGCCCTCTGATCAGAACAATGATTGCGCCTGCCCGGTTCTCTCTCTCCACTGGCAGCTGAAGCTTCCCTCTCCTATCATTTTAATTAATCCAGTAATATTTCCAAGGCTTGCACTGTATAGGCCTCTAATGAAAAATCTCATCAGAAGTCGGCAGAAGCGAGCAATTTGAGCTGGAACCGCTGTGATGTTCTACCTTTCTCCGCCTCTTTTCACCAGGCGTCCTTTCAGAATGTTTCTTCATTTCCATCAGAACGTGGTTCTGGCCCTCCAATAGCTTACGGGCCGCTGCCCTGGTGCTCATTTAAGCATCAGGAATGGTTTTTTTTTTTTTGCTGCGCATCTGTATGTTTTCAAGCGCCTCTTTTGACTTGTTGGCCGTTGTGTACTGATAGCTATCTGATTGACTTTAATCAGCCATCCGTCAATGTGACAGTGCTGTAAGAATAAAGGTTTTGAGGCGCAAGTTAATTAATCTGCCTGCTCCTGTCGGCTGGCACTGCTCATTCATGGAGCAAATAAAGGCAGTCATGAATGTAATTGTTTGTTTTCTGTGCAGTTTGGGGAAAATACGAGTCATTTCTGTGGCTCTGATATCTGCAAAGGTTGTCCTTTGCTTGCTCTCACACGGGGTACTTTTTTGCATTAAATGATGCGCATTCCAACAAATTATTTTTTAATCATGCTTTTTCCTAAGCTCATCTGATGCATAAATTATGGCACACTGATTTGGTGGGATTTATATGACCGTTCACAGAAGTATTATCATTATGTGTTGATGTAAACATGTTTTGTGTACCGTATGTTTTAACAGTGTCTTGCAAAATTGTGCGTCATTTCATTTTTGTGTAGTGTTTATTTAATAATAATAACAGCTATTATTATTAATACTTTGTTTATGAAAAGTTCTTTCATACTTTAGATTAGGGTCCAATTCTCACTATTAACTAACTTCTAACTACGACTTTTTCCTCCATAAACTCATAATTACTGCTTATTAATAGTTAGTAAGATAGTAGAATATGGTATTGCAGAGTAAGGCGTTAATATGTGCTTTATGACTACTAATAAACAGCCAATATCCTAGTAATATGCATGCTAATAAGCAACTAATTCATTGTGAAAATGAGACCCTAAACTAAAGTGTTACCGAAAAATATCCAGGTAAAAATTCATATTCTACCATCACCATGCACATTTAATTTTTTTTAGTCTTTCCTATTAACCTTATGATCCAGACAGAGCATTGTGACAAAAAAAAAAAGCCCATATCTTCTTAAATGTAACAAATAACTTGCAGTTATGTGGAGCTATATCTTCTTATTTGTCAGATCACTGAATTTCTTTTTGTCCTTTTTCCTTTAAAGACATGATTTGTGATTTTATGATGTTTCTGGATGCTATCTTGGCTCTCAGAAACTAGTTCCATATGGATGCTTTTATCAATAAACTTAGTACCTGTCTTTCTGGCGGTTGTAGGTTGGACACTAATTTATTTTGCAGTCAGGGTAATGTAATGGTTGGCATAGTAATCTTGTTCTTGGCGGCTGAGGACAGCGCTTCGGGGCATTGTCTGCACACTGAGGCACATGGCAGCTCTGGCTTTAAGGTGATAAGGGGCTGACTCAAGCCAAGTTCAAAGCTCAACATAACTGGAAAAGAGGAAAGTCATTTCAGGCAATCAAACAAAATTCAACATACTGGACCCGCGCACAAATGTTTTATATTGGAATTTGGAAGTACATCCAACAAAAACACTGTGAAAGGAAGCTGATTTCCTGACTTTTATTTTGGCGTGACTAAAATACATATAGCCCCATGGCTCGTTCGAGTCAAGAAGTTGTGTCGGAATAATCGTAATTACGAGTTGCTGCTTGTTGTTCTTTTAACCCTCCTTTCCAAGTTGGAGGATTGTCAGTCAAAGAATTATGGAGGATTAAAGCTTGCCAGAAACACTAGAAATTTACAAAGCACTGCAATTTTGTTTTATTTTGATAAATCACCTGAACTCACGTCATGTCATGATTACTAATTTCCCAATTAATTAAGATCATTTTTAATGGAAAAAGGTTTTTGCTCTGTTTTTCTGAATTAATGAGTTAATTGTCTCAGAATTCCGAGACCATTTTTCATGGGACAAAAAGGTTTTTGCTCTGTATTCTTAATTGATGAGTTAATTGTCTCAGAATTACGAGATAATTTTTCATGGAAGAAAGTTTTTGCTCTGTTTTTCTGAATTAATGAGTTAATTGTCTCAGAATTACGAGATAATTTTTCATAGAAAAAAGTTATTGCTCTGTTTTTTCTGAATTAACGAGTTAATTGTCTCAGAATTACAAGATCATTTTTAATGGAAAAAGGTTTTTACTCTGTTTTTCTGAATTAACAAGTTAATTGTCTCAGAATTACGAGATAATTTTTAATGGAAAAAGGTTGCTCTGTTTTTTTTTCTGAATTAACGAGTTAATTTTCTTGGAATTACGAGATAATTTTTAATGGAAAAGGGTTTTTGCTCTGTTTTTTTTCTGAATTAACAAGTTAATTGTCTCAGAATTGCGAGATCATTTTTAATGGAAAAAGGTTTTTGCTCTGTTTTTCTGAATTAACAAGTAAATTGTCTCAAAATTACGAGATAATTTTTAATGGAAAAAGGTTTTTTTCTCTGTTTTTCTGAATTAACGAGTTAATTTTCTCGGAATTACGAGATAATTTTTAATGGAAAAAGGTTTTTGCTCTATTTTTTTCGGAATTAGACTGAACTCATTAATTCATAACAACTGAGTGAAAAAGTGTTTTTCAAGAAAAATATTTCTCATAATTTTGAGATAATTAACTCGTTGATTCAGAAAAACAGAGCAAAAACCTTTTACTCCATGAAAAATTTTCTCGTAATTCTGAGATAATTAAAGTATTTAAAAAAAGAGTATTTTTTTTTCTTCAAGTGAATGCCATACGCTTCCGTAGTATATGGAAACATTCAACAATGTCATTTAAATACTGTAATTAAGCAGAGGCGCAAATACAGGGTGTGACAAAAAGTGTAAAAAAATGAAGGATAAATTTACAATTCAAACCAATAAAAAATTAAAAGTATAATAGATAATACTTCTCAACATGCTTTTCCTTCTAGCTGACAACCTTTGAATATAACATGCAGATGGATAATATTTTTAATTACAGCACTGTAAATATCCTCAGTTAATCTATTGTATATTTAGCCTTCACATTATGAGACTTGCACTGTCACACAGACAAGAAGACCTTATTGCACATGCGCACAAGTTCTCATTGTTGCTTGCACATACTGATCGGATGATCTTTGCTGTGTAATTTGATTTAAGATACTGTATTTGATTCATGCCCTGCACAAACACTAATGTGAAGTAATCGTGTGCTGTGTGGGTGCAAAGTGTCACGGCAAAAGAATTGCCTCTGTGGATTTATGAACATGTAATCATGACTTTTCATCATAATTAGTTCCTATTTCCATGCCATGGGTATTACTCAGATCCATTTATGTCTCCTTCAATACATTTTATGGAACAACATGTTTCCTGAAGACAAATGTGCTATTTACGTGCTGAATTAAATGTGCCATGGATTACTCTGAATTGAAATCGTGTAAACAAATAGGACGTTTCTCATCGCCCATGGTACAAGGAAGTGTTCATTTTGCTAGTCAAGTGCAACACAATAAATCAGGAATATTGAACATATTTTAGAGGCTGGTTACAATTGTGCTTATTTCAGGCATTGTGCCATACACTCATTTACAACAGATTAAATGATTATGTTTTTGTAGTTTTGGGGTACATTTGTGAAAATCTTCCCTTTTTGTCATCCATTTTCCAGTAACCATGTCCTGTGGTCCTTCATCATCCTCTGCAAATTTGCTTCTGTCTCTCTGTTGAATAATTTAGTGAACGGCTGAATTGTGTAATATTCAATTAATTATTAATCAGTAAATTCAGTAATTTAAACAGATTAACCAATTTGCCTATTTGCTTTTCTTTAAGCTGTGGACCATTACTGCTTTAATTAAAGTTCATTCAGAGATTACCGCTTTTAATATGCACGCTTACCAGAACATCACTTCACATTTTATGGAGTTCAAAATTAACTTCACTGAATCATTATATGCAGAATATTTCCTAAACCCCTTCTTTCATTCATAATGGAGTTTCTGCTACCACTCACATTTCCTCTTCAGACGTCATCAGCAGTGACTTACAAAGAAATAGAAAAAGGATGCTGGTTTGTCCCTGTAATCATTTAACCTCGTAATTACAGTCTATTTCACAGCTTGAAATTACTTGTAAGATGTTACCACCCAACATTTAACATTTGTGTGATTCTTACCTTAATGCTACAGAATGATTGGAAACACATTACTTGAAACGGTTTGCATAAGACTGGCATGACACCTTCATAACCATGACATGACATATGTAGGGTATTTGTGCATGTTTATGACAACTGTCATTAAGTGTCTCTCGCTCAATAATGACATTTGGAATGCAAATATGACATTGTTTGAGATGTCTTTGTTATGACATCTTGACATAAAATATAACATCATAACCTGTCAGTGTCTTTGTCATGACAACTTTGGCTTTGACATTGGCTGTCACAAGGCCATTATAACTGTCATGAATATTTTTTCTTGACCTCAACTACAGTGGTAATAATTGAATTTGTTATTAAAAAATTATAATGGCTTCATGACAGCCAATTTCAAAACCAACCACCTGACAGTTTAATGTAATGTTAACCGATAAAGCTAGGTGGTCAAGTTGACATGACAAAGACACTGAAAGGTTATGATGTTATGGTTTGTCAAGATGTCATAACAAAGACATCTCAAACAATGTCATATTTGCATTAAAATGTCATTTTTGAGCGAATGACACTTAATGACAGTTGTCATAAACATGCATAAAACTTCCTTCATATTCATAACACATATCATATCATGATTATCAATGTGTCATGTTAGTCTTATGCACACCCCTTCAAGTAAAGTGTTACCGAATGATTTAAAAAAAAAAATCCATTAAGAAACTGATAAATATAATAAAATCAGTAATTGCCATTAAAGGGGGTTCTTTTCTGCTGGGAAATGGGCTTTCAATAAAACCTGGCTTTAGAAAAGCTAAAGAAAAACATTTTGAAATCTGTGCTAAAGAAAACCAATAAAAGGGCTGTTGTCTTCCCTTTAGCCAAACAGGAACACCTCAACACCTTAAACACTTCAACACTTAATGCACTGGGCATGTTGCCGTCCAAGGCCATTCCAACCAGAATCAAAAAAACAACTGACTGTAGTAGGAAATACATCTTAACAAACTTTTAGTTATTATGGTGTCGACTTGTATTGTTCCCGGGTGCAAAGAGTGGACGTTCAGCGGGACTGAGTCTCAGTTTCCAATGAAAGATTTCACTGGTGTAGGCAGTGGCTAAAGACAAAGAATTGGAGAATAGAGAGAGAATGGTACACTCTCAGAAAAAAAGGGAAGCTGTCACTGGGGCTGTACCTTTTCAAAAGGTACACTTTTGTACCTAAAGGCTGCATATTGGTACATTAGTGGTACATTTAAGCACCTAAAATGTACATATTAGCACCTAAAATGTACTTAGTTCCTGAAATGTACATATTAACACTTAAAATGTACATATTAGCACTTAAAATGTACATATTAGCACCTAAAATGTACATATTAGGACCTAAAATGTACATATTAGGACCTAAAATGAACATATTAGGACCTAAAATGAACATATTAGGACCTAAAATGGACATTTTTGCGCCTAAAATGTACATATTAGGACATAAAATGTACATATTAACACCTAAAATGTACATGTTAACAACTAAAATTTACATTTTAGCACCTAAAATGTACATATTAGCACCTAAAATGGACAAAAGTTTACCTTTTGAAAAGGTACAGCCCCAGTGACAGCTTTTTTACCTTTTTTTTTTTGAGAGTATATGATTAAAAATCTGAAAAACCTCTTTGTTTGTAGTCAAAATTGTAAACTGGATGAGTAGAAACAGATTGTTTAAAAGCCAAACGAAGGGTAATGCCTGAAAGAAACTGCCTATCAGTTCTACTCAACCCCTCCAAAATTAAAAAGAAACACCATGCCAAAAGATTTCTTAACTTCCACGTTTTTTTTTTTTTTTTTTTTTAAGTATAGACAAAGTACGATACAGTTTTAAGTGATAAACCTACCCTTACAATAACTGTTCTGTTAATAACCCTCTGTTGATCCGGATTGAATGCGGAAGTATAATCTGTAATTTAAAAAGCCCTACAGCTGTAAAAAAAATATATATATATATATATAGAATTTCTCAGTCCAGGTAACACAGAGAACAAGTAAATATTGTTCAGTTACATATCTACTGACATTATAAGAATACAAAATGGGTTGAAAAAAAAAAAGCCCCTGTGGTCAAAAGACAATGAGACAAGTCATCTTCTGTCATAACCTTAACTTTTTTGAGTGACATTATCAATATATATATATATATATATAATATATTCAATTATTGTTTTATTGGTTCAGTTTTTTGTGTTGGAAAAAAATTACTTGGGCAATTATGTTAGGAAGGTGACGTTTTCAAGTTTCTCTCTCTTTTTTAATGGTACTGTCATTTTAATTCAACTAAATAAAATATTTTGTTATTTTGTTTTTTAATGAAATTTATATATTTATATATATACAGGTTTGCATTTCCACAGTGTGAAGGTAAGCCCTTTTGGATTTATGAATGAACCTCTCATTTTAAAATCTTCAATCTTCAAACATTACAATTCTCATGATAACCGTCATTAACTCTACAATAAGTAAATCCACTTCAGCGTCTAATTACCCTTCGACAGAGAAACCGTCAAAATATAAATATACAAGTTCAAACACAAACTTCTAAAGATGGCTGCACGCTTGTTTCTCTAGCACATAATAGTTTATAGGTTTAAATATAATAGCGGATGCTATCTAGAGAGCATCAGCTTCTGTTTTATTAAGCCCTGCAAGCCATTAGATGATCAGCGTAATCATTGGACTACCAGCATTATGGCTGAACTATCAAATAAAATGTTTATTGGTACTAAAAATGTTATTATACACTAAAAATGCACCTTTATATGAAGAGCTTTACACCTGGAGAGAAAATAAAATACATAATTTTAATCTTTTTAAGACAAGGAATTATAGGGAATCAAGGGTCTTTGCATAAAATCAATACGCATATAAAAACAAAAGCCATTTTGTTTTATATATGTTTATTGATTTTATTCAAATAACTTATTGACCCTTGATTCCCCACTCACCTCCATGCTCCCCACCGCTTCGGCTACATAGGTAATATAGCCTAGAAAATGAGCTAATGTGATCATTTTTGATTATGAAGCGGTATTGTCAAGCTATCTCAGGCTATCTCTCGCAGCATCTGCAGCCAGGCAGGAAATTGAAGCTAGGGAAGAGGTAAAGGCCAACACAACGACAGTGGATGAGCTGCCTGCAGTAATTATTTGAAGTGCTGTTCAAATAGAAGCACACAGGATTATAGACACTTAAGAATACTCACGCTCTCTGATTCACTTTAATGTCCATCAGAATTGTTCCTTACCGATAGCTGATCTTTTCAGATATGCAGCATGGAGTACTTCACGGTCCTTGCGTTTCCAACGAGAGCTTGCTGCCCACGCTTGCTCTTTAAGGTTATAGGGCTGTCTTTTTTTTTTTTTTTTTACTTGGTCTAAAAGTGCTGTTACATGGGTCATTTTTTTTGGTTTGTGTTGCTTGGTAACATTTGCGAGATTTCTCAGAATTGCGAGATATTAAGTCAGAATTGCATGATATAAAGTCCCAATTGCATATTATAAAGTCAGAATTGTGAGATATAAATGAGAAAAAGTCAATTGCAACTTTATATCATGCAATTCTGACTTTATAGCACGCAATTCTGACAAAATAATCTGAGTTGTGAGATACAAATATTCTGTGGCTCAAACAATCTTCCGTTTTCAACATTGATAATAATTAGAAATGTTTATTGAGCAGCAAATCAATTCAGCAGATTTTTTTTTTTTTTTTTTTTCTGAAGGATCATGTAATGATACTGGAAACTCAGCTTTGCATAACAGGAGTTATACTTATATATTAAAGTTTTATAATAGGTTTTATAAAGTTTAATAGAAAAAACAAAACAAAACACTTACGTTTTACTGTATTTTGATGATGAATCCAGGCCTGGGTGAGGCGAGCATAAGAGACTTATTTTATAATCAAAATTACACCGACTTACTTTAGAATGTATCAAAAGTATCAAACTCTTTTTTTTGTGCAATGAAAATATAAATTATATAATTACCTATTTAATTTAAATGTCATTGATTGATGGATTGATTCATTGATTCATTCACTCACTGCAAGATGTTTGTTTTTTATTCCAAACATCCATTTTTATTTATTTCTCATTGAAATAATTCTTTTTTGGGGCAATAGGCTGTTTTTCTTCTGTTCAATTCATAATTCAAGCTGAATTAGTGTTACAAAACAGAATTGCTACAATTTTAAATGGGTTTCAGAAGAACATTACAACCATATAAACCATAATCCCAGGCCAAGTACTCCCGACTGGTTGATCTTAAAGTTGAATTAAAGTTGCTTCTGTATTAAGCCGAGAAAGCTATTTACTGTAACATCACCTTTAACATAACATCACCTTTAAGTGACCACTTTAAATTTAAAAAGATAAATAAGTATGAAACACATTGTGTTGTTGTTTTTTTCTATCTATCCACTGCTTGTTTTCTGCAGGATGTAAAAATGAGAGATACCTGTGACATCCTGTCACTCCAGGGGAAGATGTACTGTATCTGCAAAGTGTTCCTCAAGGTCAATGTAGCCACTCAAAAAAGCCACGTAGATCTCTAACACACTGTGATAAATCGTACCTCCACGATCCGAGTCTACGTGTATTTCAGATGGTTTCCGACGATAAACGCAGTCACCTAGCCGGAGCTGCGGTGTGTGATTAAAGCACTTTGTCTTGAGTCATAACCTGCTCTCCTGATTCTCTCTGCTGATTTCTACCTCTCCTCATATCACACCTCCTTCCTACTCATCCGCAAACAAAAAGGGAATCCAGTTCGGACTGCTTTGTCAAAGCAATGCTCCCAACAAATAAGAGTCGATGAACCATCAGTCTGTATTTTTTCAATCCGTCTGTCTTTCTATTGATTTTGACTGGGGAATCGGTGTGGAGTCTGGAACCTGATGCTCAAATTTTGATTGTGAATTTGCTGAGAAGCAGACCTGAAGTCTGATATGACATTTACATATTTTTATTTACCGATGCGTCCACTTGGGCTGAATACCAACACAATTTTTGTGAGTCAGATCTTTTCACAAAGCTTGGTTGATCTGGTTCACAAAACAAATTGTTTAAGAATTGGAGTGTACAGTAGGAGTGTGTACATGATCAGTGTTGTGCAAGTTACTTCCAAACTGTAATACATTAGGTATTACTTGTTACTGTTATTTAAAAGTAATTCATTACCTTACAATATTACTGTCTCAGAATTGTAATGCGTTACATTACTCATGTATTACTTTTGAGTTACTTTCACCAAAATAACTAAGTAGAACTTAACTTTGGGGCTGTAACGATATGCAATAAGAAACCGAAATCGCGGTTCGCCACACGACTCAGATTCACGAACCTACAGAATCGCGACACACCTCTTCCAACTCCAGCGTTATTCTCCTTACCGTCCAGATCCAATGCTGCCTTATCTTTAAATTAGGCTATTAGTATTATTTGAAGTTAACATTATAAAATACGTAGGCCTACACCACAAAACTAGTTGAGGATAAATTATTTAAAATTGGGGAAGTCCAGCATTATGGACATGACATTTGCAGTCAAAATTTGAAATAAAAATTCTCAGAAAATACATGTATTGAAACGTATATAGGCTACTTCCTTAAAGGACTCCAGACATTAGACAAATATCAGTCTTTGTTTTATTTTTAATATTAGGGAAAAGACATTCATGCGTGACAAAAAAAATAGGAGGCAAAATATATTTTTTGTAATTCTGTTAATTACACTGCGCAAATCGGATGAGGAAGGGTTGGCTCTCCAGTCTCCATAGAACTTAAAATATTCATTTTATTTTAGTTTTCGTGTTCGCATTTATGAGGAAAAACAATGTTACAGACATGACCGCTCTGAACTGGCACTAAAAGACTGCTTTAAAACTCACAGTCTGTTGCCTTTAAGAAGTAAAAGCAGACAATACACTGTAATACAACTGTAATACAAGCCTCACTGAACATGTAACGAGTAAAATATTACTGAAAATTGATTAGTAATGCCTTACACTACTGCGTTACAGCAAAAAGTAATATGTTACTGTAATGTATTACTTTTGTAATGCGTTACTCCCAACACTGATGATGACATAACTTTTTTTCTTCTTACTGTTCCTTAATGGGACCATCCGTGTTTTTTCGCTGCTCATTGTTGTTCTCATAACCATGTTCGTATTTTGCCTCTGAAAGGAAAATCATAATCTAGACTTCACATTTGAAAAAAAAAAAAAGAATCACCAGGTACCTTTCAGAAAGCATAGAACATCAAATACCTCAAAGAGAGGCACAACGCGTTGTAGGATTTTGATCTGGCTCCTTCTCAGAGTTCAAAGTTTCTTGTACTTGTAGCAGAGTTTCAGGTGTGAGTATCACAGCAGCCCCCCAGAGCCTAGACTGTGTAAGCCCTCAAAGACCAGAGACAAGAAGAACATGATCTCACATCAGTACAACACTGCTTCAAAAAGACACCCATTCATGAATTAGTATCATACATGGAAAGAAGGATCAAGAGTATCTTTCCCTAACCTGTTCTCTTTGATCAGTGGAAAACAAAATAAATGTAAAAATTATAATGTGTACATCAAGACCACAAACATTTAGAATTTCATAGGCCAGCCTCTGGTAGTGTAACTTGTGCGCTGGTTTAATATAATTATGTAAATAACATAACTTTGCAAACGTGCCCACCAAGTTCGAAATGCCACCAAGAAATTTATTTTTTTTGTTTACATAATGCACTTGTCTTGTCAATTCCACTTCCTGTTTCAAGTTTTTCTAATTCAATTTAAGACATGTTTCCCGTGTTTTGTGAATAAGGCTCAATATATAATAATAATAATAATAATAATTCCAATACAAGTTTGCGTTAAATGATTCGAAAGTGACTGTGAAGACATTTGGAATGTTAAATAAAAATATGTGCTTATTGATTCATGTTCTCATGTTCTCAAAAAAAAAAGTCACAGTTTCCATTTCAAAGCATTTTAAGCGGCACAACCATTTTCAACATTGATAATAATAGGAAATATTTCTTTAAAAGTAAATCAGCATATTAAAATGATTTCTGATGGATCGTGTGACACTGAAGCCGGGGGTAATGAGGCTAAAAATTCTGTTTTACCATCACAGGACTAAATTTATTTATTTTTTATTGTAATAATATTTTACAATTTTATGGTTACTCTATTTTGGATAAAAAAAAATACAACTTTGAGCATATACTATATATATAGTGTTATATGTATAACATATATAGCGTATGTATGCAGTCTATGTTAATACTGTATAGATAGATAGATAGATAGATAGATAGATAGATAGATAGATAGATAGATAGATAGATAGATAGATAGATAGATAGATAGATAGATAGATAGATTTAAAAATAAGATGCAGGTTTTAGTGTTGAAATACTGTTTAGTTAATTAATTGTATAAGCACACCTTTTAAATGACCATGTCATGCCACTAAAAAATTCTTTGCTGCAATATCATTTAGTTTTTGAGTTTCTCATTACGAGAAATTCAATGACGCTAAATTGCCAGAACATGAATTCAAAGTGCGTCTCACAATATGCCCAGCTGTCTCTGTTGTTATGGCGACACGAGCAATAAAGTGCTTCGCCTGAAGGCAAAGTGGCCAGGTTTGGGCTGGGCGACACTCCAAATGGACTGTGTTTGTAAATGCAGGTCTTTTTTGTCTCAGCGTGTTGTAGCGCAGTGAAAGTTCACTTGGTGATCACTTCATTGAGGAGCAGTGTGAAGTCCTCACTCCTGTGTGTATTTCAGCAGTGGGGTGTGCAGCAGTGTCTGATCTGGCACTCTCACACACCATCTGGACATGGTATAATGTTCAAACACGCTCAAGCTCATGCCTACCTCTAACACTCGAATACCTACTTAGAAGGACAGGAGGTACACCTGTGCAGGGTTGCTTTTGTGGATTGGATCAGCTTGACTATCAGGTCAAAAGAGTATAATGCACTACAGACAATTGAAAAATTGTGTACATAGACCACAAATGGGCCTTTATTAAGTTAACCTTAATAAATATGTTTGATTCATGACTGGCTGATTTTATCCTGAAATGCCAGACTTTTGATTGGATCAGCATAATGTCTGGATCCGTAGCTTATTGGACAATAATTATACACATAGACAAGAGGGTGCCGAGTGACTGACCAACCAATATGATCTGTCTTGGCCTTGCTGTATATGATTTACTAAATAGTACCAGTTCATAATAATACTTTATTTAAAGGAGTTCACTTTTAAAAAATACTTTTGCTGATAATTAACTCACACCCTTGTCATCTAAGGTGTCCATGTCTTTCTTTCTCCAGTCGAAAAGATATTAAGGTTTTTGATGAAAACATTCCAGGATTTTTTTACCATTTAATGGACTTCATTGGGTGCCAAACGGTTCAAGGTCCAAATGAGAGTTTCAGTGCAGCTTCAAAGGGCTTTGATCGACACCAGACGATGAATAAGGGTCTTATCAAGCGAAACGATCGGTTATTTCAAAAATAAATAAAAAACTTTAGGTTTTATATGCACAAATGCTCGCCTTGCTCTGTTCTGTGATGCGCGTTTGTGACTCTCCTGTTCAAACTCGAAACTACAAATCTTTTTTCGAGTCATTTCGTTCATTTCCTTTGTTGAATGAACCAAATGACTCGAAAAAAGATTCATTAATTTGATGAACGTGTTTGAACAGGAGAGTCAACGCGCATCACAGAACAGAGCAAGGCGAGCATTTGTGCTTAAACTTAAACTTTGTTAATTATTTTTGAAATGACCGATCGTTTCGCTTGATAAGACCCTTATTCATCGTCTGGTATCGTTTAAAGCCCTTTGAACAGTTTGAAGTTTGCACTGAAACGGTCATTTGGACCTTGAATAGTTTGGTACCCAATGAAGTCCATTATATGGAGAACATTCTGCAAAGTTTTCATTAAAAACCTTCATTTCTTTTCGACTGAAGAAAGAATGACATGGACATCTTGGATGACAAGGGGGTGAGTAAATTATCAGCAAAAGTTTTTTTTTTTTTTTTTTTTTTTTTTTAAAGTGAACTACTCCTTTAAGAATATGCGGTCATACTGTCTTTGATTCTTTGATTCACTAAAAGCAATATTTCCATTAGATGAATTGATTCATGATTCACACTATATTGGTCATGCTGCACTATATGTGTTTGATTCACTAAATAGAGGTAGTTCAAAAGAGTTATCCATTTGCATGTCATTGAATTGTGAAACAAACTAAACTTGTTACTCAGTTTGACAGTCCATGAATAATGTCAGCATCAATGTGGTTCGAGGCATGGCTACTACTTTGTCTTTTTGAGAGTATGCGTTTTAACTGGGATTGGTATTTTAGGCCAGCATTTGTTGTTTTTATTGATGCTAGACTAAATGAAATTGCCTGAGTCAGTAAAGCACATACAAACTAGACCAACCAATTCGAGATTTAACCCAGCGTGTCGTTTCGGGTCCATTTCAGTCATATCCACAATAGGCTGCGGTGTCTTTCCCAGTCTCAGTTGTCTTGTCTCAGGTGCCTGTGGAGTTGAATTATCCGACACAGGTAAAGTGAGCTCTGTTTGCCGGATGAGACAGACTGTCTCCTTGAATCTTCTGCACCTGGTCTCCCTCTGTCCTCACTGAAGGGCTATGGCCCCGCTGCAATGAGCCTTAATCTGTGAGATCACTCTTTATCCCGCAGGTTCCAGGGGCAATGTGGAGGAACATATCAAGTCATCTCTATGGATTAGGCCGTGTGCTCTCTTGTGGGGACAAGTGATGGGAGAGAAGGATTGTGGCTGTACTCTTTCACCTTCTCTCTTTCTCACTCTCTCTCTTTGTCTCACTGTCAGCTAGAGTGTTATTATTGTCGCTTCAGTGTATGTATTACTTCAGCATGGTGGCATGGATTCTGATTCACCCAAAGGCATGATACCTTGAACATATTATCATTATTAAAAGAGATCATATCCACTTATAAAGTTAGGGTTAGTTACTTTGTGACAAAACAGTCAACACTTTCCCTCAGCTTTCTGTCCGTTAGATTAAACAGGCCTTTTTTGCTGCTCTTCTTTAAGACTTACTGCGTACCATGGATGCATGCTATTCAGAATTGAATCAAGAAAACATGCATTCTGATGTTCCTGAATTTGAGGTACTGTAGCAAACCGTTTGAATTAGATTTTAAGTAGAAATAAAAGGAATTGCAATTACAGTAAAAGAAAATCAAATTTCCGATTTTAACTAGAACAGCAAAGTTTGTAGGAGTAGAGATAGGTATAAATGGATGAATAAAATGATAGATTAGTGTACAGATGGATGGATGGACAGAGATAGAAGTATGTAGTATGTATGTATAGATAGATAGATAGATAGATAGATAGATAGATAGATAGATAGATAGATAGATAGATAGATAGATAGATAGATAGATAGATAGATAGATAGATAGATAGATAGATAGATAGATAGATAGATAGATAGATAGATAGATAGATCGATAGACAGATCGATAGATCGATAGATCGATCGATCGATCGATCGTTAGATAGCTTTCTGTTAATGCTTTGAAAATGTCTACAACACTGAAAAAAAAGACTTGTTGGATTAACATAAAAAAAACATGTACATCGGTTGCACATAATAAAGTCAGGTTTGTGCAACATGATTTATGTATTTTAAAATGCATAAATCATGTTGCACAAACCTAACTTTATTATGTGCAACCGATGTACATGTTTTTTTTATGTTAATCCAACAGGTCTTTTTTTTTCAGTGAATTAAATAAAAATAAAAAAGAGTTACTTTTATTTATTTTTTTAAGTTCCTGAATGTGAGGTACTGTAGCAAACAGTTTGAATTAGATTTCAAGTAGAAATAAAATGAATTACAATCAAAAGAAAATCAAATGACTGTTTTTTAACTATAACAGCAAAGTTTGTAGAAGTAGAGATAGGTATGAATGGATGGATAAAATGATAGATTGGTGTACAGATGGATGGATGGACAGAGATAGAAGTATGTAGTATGTATGTACAGACAGACAGACAGACAGACAGACAGACAGACAGACAGACAGACAGATAGACAGACAGATAGACAGATAGACAGATAGATAGATAGATAGATAGATAGATAGATAGATAGATAGATAGATAGATAGATAGATAGATAGATAGATAGATAGATAGATAGATAGATAGATAGATGTTTAAAATAATCTGCAAAATGACTAACACTGTCAGATTTTTTTTTAACACCTAGCCATCAGTTGTTCATTTCTGGCAATAAATAGTATCAGTATTCCAAGGTCACAGAGGGAGAATAGGAGGTCTAGATAATTCTATTGCACTCATAGATGTAAAACAACCTGCCGCCTGCGTGATCGGATACACATATTCATTTACCTAGGGATCCGTATAGCCTCTCTGAGCTTATGTTTGTGTATGGCAAAAAATGAGCATGTTAAAGAAAATAGTGTCTGTCTGTATATACGTCGTTGACAGTGTCCTATGCTAGATTCACTCTAGTGGAGCGCTACGGCAGGCATCGATGGATGCGAGGTAAAGAAGAGCCGGCGCTGATTTCTCCTCCACCAGTGACAGCACAGAGTAATGACTGGTAATGCTTCGGTGTGATTACTGAACGTCATTTTTCTTCTTTCTCTCGTGTTCACTCTCCAAGAGAATGTTTTATCTGTGAAAGCGTGTGTATTCATGTGTGCGTGATTTGGGGGTGTGTGCGCGCTTGAAAGAGAGATACCGAAGTTGAAATGCATAACACAGAGTAACGATAAATGACTAAAACTGAACGAAGAAAACAAATAGAATCTGAGAGACTGAAAAAAAATAAACTAAAATCTGAAGAAGTAACCGCCAACATTCTGTGGCCACCTTCTCTACAAGAAATGAAAACCGATGTCTTGCTTTAAATAAATGTTTCATTCCTAATGTGTCAGGTGTATGCTGTGACCAGAGCTGCAGTCCCAAATCATCAATAGAGGAATTTAAAAACATTTTCCTCAGTGGTGATGGCAACTATTTTATTACATTTATGGAAAAATTGCTCTTCTGAAACCATGCTGGGTACTGTTTGAGGGAGGTAGTCATGTGATATACAGCAAAGAACATTAGTTTTTCTGTTTATATGCGATCCATCAAGAACGGAGGAGAGAATTGCTTCTATATTCTATTTCACTTCATGCATGTCATCAAAATATTGTTTGCATGAATTTGTTGCCAGGACCGCACTGAATCTGTACCTGCGTTTGCCTATTTTTTTTCCTCAGCTCATAATTCTTTTTTTCTTTTTATTTATTTGTAGACATTTTCAAAGCATTAACAGAAAGCTTCATACAATTAAAGTTACTGTACAATTAAAGACACTGTTGTGGCATAGATATCCATAATAAAGGCTAGATGTCTCGTCCGTGCTGCTGGCCAATGGAGGTCGACGTCCGCACCTGACAGCAAACCCCACCCCTAATCCTACCCATCTCCGCCCCCTGATCCTTAACCCCACCCCTAATCCTACCTATCTCCGCCCCTTAGATCTGGATCCAGTGGAGGTTGACGTCCGCACCTGGCGGCTATCTTGTCACAGGCAACTCGCTCACTCGTAACATTGTATTTTAATGGTGCATGTACTTTTTAAATAACCATAACTTGCTCAATTTTCGAGATGGTCCTCACTGCAGAACACAAAATTCAGGGGATGGAGTTGGATCTGGATCTGTGGCATAGATATCCATAATAAAGGCTAGATATCTCGTCCGTGCTGCTGGCCAATGGAGGTCGACGTCCGCACCTGGCAGCAAACCCCACCCCTAATCCTACCCATCTCTGCCCCCTGATCGCTAACCCCACCCCTAATCTTACCCATCTCCGCCCCCTGATCCCTAACCCCACCCCTAATCTTACCCATCTCCGCCCCCTGATCCCTAACCCCACTCCTAATCCTACCCATCTCTGCCCCCTGATCGCTAACCCCACCCCTAATCCTACCCATCTTCACCCCCTGATCCCTAACCCCACTCCTAATCCTACCTATCTCTACCCCTTGATCCCTAACCCCACCCTAATCCTACTTATCTCCGCCTCTTTAGATTTGGATCCAACTCCGCACTGCAATTAGGTGCTACTGCAATTTTCTACCGATTTACAAATGGTTTGGTTTGTTATAAATGTCAAAGATATAGTTATGACACTGCATACTTAAGAATAATAAGTGTAGAAATAAACAAGAAAGAAATAACCGTTTGAAAATCCGTCAAGATTTCAACAAGATAAGAGTATTTGAGTTTGTGCTGATCACTCATCTTACATCAAGTACCACAGAGCCCACCAGAAAGCTTGCCTGTGACAAGATGGCCGACGGTGATGATGATAGAGACTCCGCCAAAAGACATCTAGCCTTTATTATGGATATCTATGGTTGTGAGCTTGACTGCTGAATCATTTCTCCACACAGTGTGCAATGGACTTACTCGCGTTTGATCCAGCCCTCATATTAATCTGGCTCCTCGCACCGTTTTCCATCTTTCACAGAAAGTTCAACTTTGCTTGACATCTCTGATTTGTAATAACTTCTGGGCCAACAGGACTGAGCCTGTAAACTCCCTTCTGTCACTTTTCCAACTTGCAAGAAACACCTCTAGCCCTGAGATCCATCTTGAAGGCTGCTCTGGGCTCGCTGCTCTGGGCTGGCTGCCGGACCATCATGCCCGCCTGTCCAGGCCAGATGCAGCGAGGCCAGATGGAGGAGCTAATCACAGGAGCAGCAGGCAGAGCGGCCGCTCCTGATCTGGACGCGTTTAGGTAGCCCACGGGACGAGGTTCAGTATGTTCATTTGCTCACGTCGTCCCACATCATCTTGTGGCTGTCTCAGTCTGCCTGTCTCTTTCTGAATAGTTGTTTATGATTAGCATTTTTTTTAGCAAAGTGTTTCTTATATTTAATAATAATGATTACTTTTTTTAAGTGTAGCAAATATCAAAGTACTGTACATACTGCCATTTACAGTATATAATATAAACATTATTTTATTATAAATAGTAAATAATACAATTATTATTATTGATATTATGAATGTATATAAACGATTTGCAATATAAATATACTATATAATCTTAAACTACTTTTGGATTTTTTTTTCGGTTTTGTGACTATTTTTTGTGTTGTGGTAATTAATAATAATAATAACAATAGCAATAGTGGAAGTAGTAATAATACAAATTTATTTGTTTTTTTATTGTTACTTTTTAAAAAAAAAATAAATCACTCTTTCTTTAAAAAAAAAACAAAAAAAAACAAAGGCTTCAATTAAATTTGATTTAAAGATTATCATAAATAATCTATCATAACCTTTTTATTATTGAAACTACATTTTTATGTTTGCCTATTTGTAGTGCTTTAAATGCAGTAATGACATTATGGTAATGTACATATGTGCAGTTACGTGTACTTAACAGTATACTTGGCTAAGAACGTACTTGTTAATATAAGGTAACATGGGTTAAGGTTAGGTTTAGGGTTGGGACCTAGTTATTATTTTTATAACTAAAATAAGTACCTTGTATGCACATAGGGAACAGGACAGGAGCTGTTTACAGGAGCTATTGTAAAGAGAAAGTTCACCCAAAAAACATCTTCGTCATTGTTTTCTCATGCTTTGTCTTTCCAAACCTGTGATTTCTTTAGACAGATTCGAGATTGATTTTGTCTTCAAAAAAGAGGACAAAAAATACAATAAAATTGTATTTCAGAGTCTTCTAAAGCTACAAAAGCTTTGTGTGTGGCAGATACCAATTTTTTTTGTTATTTACAAAACGTTATTCACCAAAAAAAAAAAAAAAATGCATCTGGTGTGTCAACACATGTTTATCTCAGAACAGATGCTTTCCATTATGTTTCAGGAGGAGAACACTTTGTGTTCTCACAGACCTTTTTAATGATGTCTAGACATCACAAGTAGCTGTGTAAAGAACAGGAGCCCTGTAGCGGCTGCTGGCGTGAGCTGACATGGCTCACTGCTGTTCCTCACGTCCCCCTGCTGAGGAAACGCTGTATTGCTGAACTGAGCAGCGCTCTTTCAATGCAGTCTACTTCGTGCCCCCTTTATAAAGACTGACGTGCCGGTTCTTAAGGGGAAAGACAATTATACAGTCTGCATGGCACTATGATGAACTGTGGGGCTCCAGGAACAGGCTCTGGGGTCTTACTTGTCAGTCATGCCATTATGAATTACCCCCTTCTGACCCACACTTACCCTCAACCCTGTCTGAAGACATGAGGTCACCAGAAGCAGACGGGGTAAAAAGGAAGTGCCACCAAATTCAGAATTTGCATTCTGCTGTTGCCTCTTTCCCTGGGTGATTTTTTTTTCTATACTTCAGGGGTTTTTTGCCCCTCCTCAGAAACATTTGGTAGTGCCTCGACATCATTGTGATTGGCTGATAATTTTGTCAATGCGTAACGCCCACCTATTCCTGTTCACCTGACCTCAGAGGGTTACTTGAAACTTGAAATTATCTGTAAGCGTGTTTACTTGTGCATGCAGTTAAAAGAAAGCTACATAGAGTTTTGCTATTCAAGCTATGTTCAATACGGTACATGAAACAATGTGCAACCAATGAGGATGATATGATTTCCTCGCTCTTTAATTTTGTATAATGGTCAGTTTTAGCTGAACAATTATCGTATTATAGTTGAAATAAAACTCCAACTAGAAGTCTCTTACAGACTTTTTAACTTCCTGGGGCATCATGTTTAGTGCACTGCATCAATGTCCAAAGTGAATAGATAGTAGACATGGGGTTTAACATCGTACGCTTGTGTGTTCTGAGTTGCCCACTCTCACCACAGGGAGCACGGGAGTTATTTTAATAGTTCTGTGAGACCTGACGACAGGTTAATTTGCCTTTCAGAATGCAGTCTTTGCCCCCGCTGGCTTCCACTGTGGTTTCTTCTGTGTGGTGACAGCTTACGCATTGATCCAGAATAATCGTGACTACGGCACATATCATATTTCATTGTAAGACATGACAGCAAAAAGTGCAGGTCCCGCTGGGAGAACTGAAATTTCGATTCGACTAGAAACCTCAGCGTGTGTACATGGAGTATAAGAGTCCGTTCTCTTAACCTTGAATAAACCAATTCCCTGCGAATACATCAGTCTCATTCTCAGATTCTAACTACAATTTGCATTGTGCCTTTCACCACGCTGTGCAGTGTTGAATTAGGTTCCTTGGCACTGGAGAGCAGGATGGGTTTTGACAGGGCGACCCCTTCTGCACTCCTTTGGAGCGGTGCGCTTGACAGAAACTCATTAATTATCTTGGGCGGGGTAGCATCTCGAGCTGCCTTCACGAAAGGATGCCAGTCACCTGCCCACTTGAGCTGAAAAATCGTTAGAGACTCTTAACATTCTTGCCTACGTGTTCATCTCGTCAGTGGGAGAATACTGCCTGCCGTCCGACACTGTCAGAGTCTATTGTACTGGAGCCGAACACAGGCCCGGTTTGAAGCTGAAATGGAGAAGACAGGTGAGGGAATGAACGATGTTGGTGTGTACAGGGAGCTTAGGATCATCACTAGAGTAATGAGATTTCTCTAATCCTTTACTCACTCTTATGTTTTGTTTTTTTTCCAAACCATTTTGACTTTCTGCCATGGAACCATAAACTGGGAGAATTTTGATAACTGACATTAATGTTGGATAATTGGCTGTATCGTGGTTATACTCACGTGACAGTACAGTGACAATCCAGTGTGTCATGAAAGTGTATCTTGTGAGTTTATGAGCCTTAAAATTGCTTGAAAGTTTCAAATGCCAAATACATTGAAGGTCAAATGCACACAAAGTTCTGCAAAAATGCCTGTTTAAGCTCAATAAGATGCAAATGTGAATTACATTTGTTTTACACTGTTCTGACAGAGTGTTTAGAAGAAAAAGTTCTATAGAAACTTACAGGGTTCTGTCAAGTGCTTCACATATATGCTAAAAAGATTCTATAATGACACGAAAGAACCATTTTGGCACAACGATTCTTTATGGGCTATTATTCATACATTACATTATTCTGCAAAATTTTGTACAACAAATTATTGTTTATTAAACTGTTGTAGTAACTTAATATCACATATTAATATATATATATATATATATATATATATATATATATATATAATCTAACCCCGTCTTGAATTTTGTGATCGTTTATACATTCACAAATACATTTTGGTTTTATTATAATATTTAATCCGGAAAGGACAAAACAAATGATAATAAATGAACCCAAAAGGGTTCCATATAGAAGGGTTTTTATTATTGAACCCTTAAAAGGGGTTCTGTATAGCGCTTATAGAACCTTTTAAGGTTCTATATAGAACCTTTTCTTCTAAGAGTGAACATTTTAAGGGTTCCCAGCCTGGGATCAGACAGAACGCAGTATGAATCAGTTATTGTTTCCATTTGTGATATCTGCTAGGTAGATATTTGGAGGAAATCAATATTTTCAATGAATAACATTTTGGACAGCTATTCTATAGCTTGAAATTTATAATGGGCCATAGTGTTCTAATTGCTTAGAAAATAAAATTTTACAACGAATTCTCTTTTGTATTCCAAGAAGAAAATCCATGCAGTTGTAAGCATGCGGGTAAGTAAATGATGGCATAATTTTCCCTTTTGGATGGACTACCCCTCTAAAGGCTTAGTTCACCCAAAAAAAGAAAATTATCCCATAATTTACACACCCTCAAGCCATCCTAGGTGCATAAGACTTTTTATTTCAGCCAAACACTGAATCTTCCATCCTGGCATTTCCAAGTTTTATAATGGGAGTTTGTATATTGAAGCCCAAAAAAAACCTCATCCATCCATCATGAAAGTTCATTTCAAGTTCAGTTCAATCATTACGTCTCCAGGTGGTTGAGAAAGGCCTTGTGAAGTGAAATGATGCATTTTTTTTAAGAAAAATATCCATATTTACAACATTATAAACTATAATCATTAGTTTCAAGTAACAGTCTAGTTCCGGTGGAGGAATGACCTCTGACCTGATGTATGACGTAGGATATGTAGCATAAGCTTAGGTGAGAGTAGACACCTTTTGCGGTTCAAACAAACAGGGCTGGGCAACAAACTCAAGCTCCTCTTCTCTTATATCGAAATCCCAGTGATTATAGTTCATAAAATTATAAATATGGATATTTTTTTCTGAAAAAAAAAAAAAAAAAAACGCATTCATTTGCTTCAGAAGGCCTTTATTAACCCCCTGGAGCCATATGGATTACTTTTATGATAGATGGATGTACTTGAGCTTCAAAATCTGGGGTAAAATTCACTCCCATTCTAAAGCTTGGAAGAGCCATGACATTTTTGTAATATAACTCTGATTGTGTTTGGCAAATTTTAAGACTTATTAAGGTATTAATGCTGGCACAATATGTCACATTTGATTTAGTGGTGTACTACAGGTTAGACAAAAAAAAAAAGTAGATCAGAAAGGTCAAATAAAGGACATTTAGGGCTTTGGCATGCCTGTGTTTTCAAGACAGAGAGGTGGTTTTAGACTGAAAAGGGTAAAATTGTATTTTCAACTATAACTTGACCTGGTTTTCCCAGTGTAATGGCATTGTATTACAGCCAGTTCCAGCTTAGTGAATCTTAAGATTGAGCCCTTTTGCAGTTCAAACTGCTGTGACATTCTGCTGGGCCACTTCACTTTGTCCTTGGGTCCAAATCGCATAAGATCTCTCATCAGAAGTCTTTGCATGCTAGGCTGACACTGGCAGCAAAACACATATCTGGTTGGTCTATCAAGGTAAAATCAAATTAATTATTGCCTGGCAAATCATTTACAGAGTTCACCTTACACACACACACACACACACATATATATATATATATATATATATATATATATACACAAGGTTGAGAAATAGCCTTTTACAATAAAGTTATTGTATCTTACTGATGTTGGGCAAATGGCCCGATTTCATCAGCGAAATGCTGTGCCGTGCAACTGAGAACTCCCTGAGGTATTTCCGACGAGCTGCCTGTAAAACCTTATGAATGCTTTGACCTTAAAACAATACAGTATATTTACTTATCATGATGGATGTGGAGGACTGGTCTTTAAGTGGCAGTGCATCTGAACGGGCTACAAAACCCTTGAGTCTTAGCAATACAAATTTAATTTCAAAGCAACGGTTTCCCGTTGAATATCTGTTTGCCAACACCCCAGTGAGCGCGGCAAACAGAGAGAGATGTTGTTTTTTGACACTCTCATTGTTCATCCCTATGTGTACGCCCCGCTAGCTTTCTATGTGATGAAGCAATTGAAATTGATCTTGTGTCTAATCGAAACAAAATTGGTTGAAGTGGACCATTTCTCACATGACACATCAATCTCTTTTCTCCGCTGACTCCCCAGGAGAAAATTTTACAGTTCCCAATAGTTAGCTCATGGAGTGTGGTTCATTTAGAGACTCGCTGTGATAAAGGTGATTTACATATATTTCATGCGGAGGCCGGAAATCCCTGTAGCTGAAGTGTAGCTTAAAATAAAACCTGGTATTACTCTCTCGAAATCGTTTATCTTTAATTAAATGAAAACGAACAAGAAAGTTTGTTTTGGTGTAGACAAGGAAGACTCTTTCCATATCCTCAAATTCACAAATGTTCAGACTTTCCAAGTGCAAATTGGGGGTTATTTCATTAAACTTTTACACTATTTAATTCCCTAAACACCCACAACCCAGTTTAAAGGTCCCATGACATAAAATTTTCACTTTTCAACATGACTATAAGTTCCCCTAGACTGTATATGGTCCCTCAGCGGCGCTGAGCGTGCATTTTATAAGTCAAGACAGTTATCAGATGTTTAGTCTATGTTGTGCAACGAATCCGCCGCCATCGTCACGCGAACAGTGAATTGTGATTCGTGCTGCGCTGATTGAAATGGCAACTTGTGCTGGATGAGCAGAGCAGATTTTTACATTTGTCTACAATGGTTCATATTGTTTTTATGTAAACAGAAAAACAATAGTTTAGGTGAATGTGTGTGACCGGTGGAAAATTCTATTCTATTCTATTGTATATTCTATTACACTACAGTACCAAGGCTGAATTTTGGGAAAAAAGATTTCAGATACAGTACTAGGGACCACTAAGGCCTGTATCAAAGCTTACAAAAAGAAGCATGTCATGGGACCTTTCAGCAGAAGATTTGTTCACTTTTCAAGTGAACAAATGGGAGCAGTTTTGCATTACAATGTTTTTTTTTGTTTGTTTGTTTTTTTAAACAAAAAGTATTCTAAGTTCTCAAACTTAGGGACCAAATAGAACCAAATATGGGGAATTATCTTTTGTGCTTTAGTTTATTTTGAATTGTGCTTTAGTTTATCTCAATCTGGCACTAATACAGTTCAAAATAGGGTTTGGGAATTGAAAACCAGTTCATTCCAGCAACGGACCAATCATTAACTCAAGATTTTCTTTTACATTGATTGAAATTTATTACATTGTCATTACTGAAATCAACCAAAATTCACGGAAGAAAATTGCATTTTCAAGGCATTTCAGGGATTTCAGAAACAGTGATATAAAGAACAACTTACTTTTGAGTGACTTTGACAGTTTTTTCATACTCAAAATGCAACATTACACACTAAATAAAGTTTAAAATGTAAAAGAACAGGTCCTCTTTAAGAGAAATCCAAATCGGAAACCAAAATCCAATCCCTCATGCAAATAACTGCTGCTTTATCTTTTGCCGTAATTCGTTCTTCATGAACTCAAATGCCTTTTGTCATATGTTTTATCTTTTGTTTTGTTGTTTTATCTTTTTTTTTTTTTTCCTCCAGAGGAAATGGATTGGTATTAGATTGCATATGTTTCTTATGGCTTAAGCACACATGTTCTGATTGTTCTAGCCCAGCACACCCAGCAGCGGTCACTGATCAGTTGTGCATTGTGGATGTGCGGCCATTTTCTTTTGTCTCTCGTTGATGTGATAATGCCGGATCCTCTCTACAGCTCTGATTGTTTTTGTGCCACGGCTTATGCTGGTAATCTGAAAGCTCATCTTCTTCTGCTCCAAAATGAGAAGCACTGATCACTCCAAATCTGTGATTGCTTTCAAAGCAGATTTCTTTACTCTGGACACTTACTGCTGAAAGACAGTTATGGAAAAGTTTTATGGTAAAGCCTGACAACTAGACAATAATAAACAACCCAGCGTTTTTGCAGCAATTAAACTAAGGGGGCATTAAAAAGTCCATTTTCGAGTGTGTAGAAAACGATGCCGACCACCACTGATCTCTTTCAATTAAATAGTGAATTAGTCATCACCTGGTTCAGGATCACCTCATCAATCAGGAGTCCATAAACTGCATTTTCCAGGCATCCTAGGGCTTGTCACCTGCTGCTACTGCCTTCCCTCTGCCAGCTCTCCTCGTCTCCCGCCTCTAATGTCTTTCCTCGCTAATGACATTAGAATGTTCTGGGGGAAGAAGCGGCTGCTATCAGTGCAATTAAAGCACAGAGACTATTTTCATTTGGGACTTTAGCCAAATGACTGGTAGCAGTAGACGTTGTCTCTCGAAGAACTTTTGGTAACGCTTCCTTTTACAGTCCAGTTACCCATGTAAATACTATGTACTTATTTTAGTAACTACAATTACTAGGTAATAACTAGTACTAACCCTGAACCTACCCCTAAACCTACCCCTGTTCCATGTATTTACCTTATATTAGCAGTACTTTCTAGGTAAGTACACTGTAAGTACACTGAAAGTACTGTACTGTAAAAGGAAGCATTACCGAACTTTGGTCATACCTTCCTCTCAATGCTTAAAGGGGAACTTGGCAGCTCTAGTCATTTCTTCGCTCATTGTCACTTTTGTTATCGCATATTTTCTCATCGAGCTCCCCCTACTGCTGTGTGGCGTATATTTTCACAACACTATCATAAAAAAACTCACTTGCAGCACCTTCCCCACGCTTATGTGCATTTGTTATTATCAGAGCCGGACAACTTTATCATGTGGAGTTATGTCTCCCGAGGTGGTTAATACATTGTACAGAGTATCACAGAATTATGTTGAATTGCCATAAAGCAGTTCGTGTTTCTCGCTTGTTCTCGCATCTCACGAGACTTCTTGTTTCCGAATTACTGGGACCTTGTAACATAGTCCCCATGCTACAGGGTTGGTTTTCCGCATGGAAAAGCTAGGGGAAGTATGACCATTCACTCCAAACAGGTTATTAAACCATTCAAATGATTTCTAAACAGTTTTATTAAGTTGAAATAGTTGCCATTTGCCCCTTTAAAATAACATATCAGTGAGCACATTTACATGCAACCTCATAATATGATTTATAATGGGATTTTGGCAATATTGCAGTGTAAACTTTACCTTATGTAAGCACAATACTTAGATCAAACTAATGCAATTAAGCTCAAAGTTGTAGTAACCATAATCACATTAAATTTGATTTTTGCATGCTTCGACATACACCAATGACATAGCTTCATCAGAGAGTTGACACAAACAAATAGCACCAAAACAGTTTAAAGGGAAGGCCTCTTCAAAGAAGCACTGCGATGACATTGTGTCTATATAAAAAATGTGTCTAAATAAACATTTTGAAAATAAATTATTTCTATATGTATAATCAACTAATGTAGTTGCATATTTCTGCATTTTTAATTTGTCATTCGCAATGTTGGTTTGTTTCTTACCCTCACTGGAGGCATTACACGGTTTCGTAACTTTGTCTTTCCGTACGATTTTCTAATGTTTTTGCTTCATATCGAAGTTTGGATTACACTATTTTGATAGTCCACTTTAGACATTCTGCTAACAGATTAAGTAACTTTGCAAATACATGTCAAATAACTATTGATTCACAACCTCGTGTCAACTAACATCTCATTAGAGATGAATGCCATAGAATGAATGTCTATTGAGGGACCATCAAAATAAATTAGGAGTAAATAAGGAGACATTCAACTAACACTCTAATGAGTGTTGGTTGACATGTAGTTACAAAGATATGTTTTAAGTTAGTAGAAAGTGGACCATCGAAATAAAGTTTTTGTTATGCTGTGATTCATCTCTTAGCTGGTGTGTTTGATTCATGGCTTACTGTGTAATGCTTTAATGAAGACTTAAGAAAAAAAAAACATTTGAGAAAAATTAATGTAAAAATACTTCAGGAAGGGTGGGCACTAATGAACTTTACCCCCCAAAAAACAAAATAAAAACATTGTGAACTCACTTTAGTCAACAGCCCAAAAGTTGAACACCAAGGCATGTGTTCAGGGATGAATGTAAGGTATTTCAAATTCTTGATTTAGTCAGTATGCAGAACGACAAAGTACGTGAAGCCATTTGCTGAAGGCATTTACTCAGTATCTCTGTATGGGCAGAATCCATTGCAATGAGGCGATGTGCATGTCCGTCTGTGGTGTTTTATTCATGGCAGTATCTATAGGTGCATTCTCACTTTAGAGGCCAGCTGTAAAGCTCTGTGTGTTTATCTGGAGCTGATAGGGGAGGTGTAACTCATCATGGGATAAGGGCACTCATTGCAGCCAGTGAACATGAAAATTGGATTCAGATAGATAAGTCAATCTGTGGGCCGGATCATTTTATGAGGCAGACTTAGAGCGCAGAAACACTGATATATTCTTCCATACATATATTAATAGTAAAAGGAAAGCTTTTATGGCGAACTGTGTCTGCATTATTAAATCTGTTTGCTTTTCCTTATTTCGCACGTAGGCCTGTGTCAATGCTCTGCTAAAATTTGATTTGCCGTGTGGGGCAAATAGAGCAAAGAGTATTGATTTGAACTGAATTATGTCATTTTTACTGAATTATGTTACTAACAAGTGAATAAGAATTCCACCGGTGTTTAAATTGCGTTTGTGAAAATCACGATTACAAGCTTACAGCCTCAAATGCATGTTTAGATTTTAGTTTACAAACCTATGGGACAATTCATTATTCTGCGAACTGCACAAAACAAAATGAACATCTTCCATGGAGCCATACATTCTTTTTCCGTTTCCTTTTTTTCTTTCTTTCATTAAAAAAAAACCCTCTATAAGGTAATTGCAATGGCAAACTCAATGGAGTGTGTTTATCTTGCCTCTCCACCCTGGGATTTGTGGGAAAATTCACCTAGTGCTTAATCTCGTGTGCAACGGTGCATAGACGAAAGGGGGAAAAGTATTAGAAGGCAATATTTGAATACATTTCTAATCAAAAGGGAAGCAGATATGGATGCTATGGAGGAGAAAGCCCCCTCTTTCTCTTCTACTGTAAATAAAGCATGCATAGGAACGACGAAGGGAAGTGAAGAGTACAAAAATGACACTAATATACCTGCTTGTTGTTCGTCAAAAGCTAACCAACTACAAAAACTTGAAGATTACTTTACACCAAATACAATATATCGAGGGGCCTATAAATATGTATTTGAGGTTTAAATAGCCAGTTTCTTTCTCATAATTGTTGCCCAATTTTTCTAGCTCTGTAGTTAAGTGTCTGAAGAGGAGTATATAGTACATGGAGACAACTATTAACATTAAAAGCAATTGGTCAGCTGCTGTCGGAAGTATGCATTTTGAAATCTGCTATAACATTATGGTTTGTTTGTTTATTTAGTTTTTATTTATTTATTTATATACAGTATGTCCTTTTACTTTCTTTAATGGGGATTTCATGTAATGAATTGTAACTTTAACATTCACTCACCGGCCACTTTGTTAGGTAGACCTGTTCAACTGATTGTTAATGCAAATATCTAATCAACCAATTACATGGCAGCAACTCGATGGATTTAGGCATGTATAGGGTCAAGACGATCTGTTGAAGTTAAACCGAGCATCAGAATGGGGAAGAAAGGTGTAAAGGTCACAAAGCTCAAATCATCTCAAACTAGTTAAACATGACAGTAAGTAACCTAAACTCCACAGTCACCAGATCTCAATCCAATAGAGCAGCGTTGGGATGAGGTGGAACGGGAGATTCGCTTCATGGTTTTGCAGCCGACAAATCTGTAACTGCGTGATGCTATCATTTCAGTATGGACCAAAGTATCAGAGGTCAATGTTTACAGCACCTTGCTGAATCTATGCCATGAAGAATAAAGGGAGTTCTGAATGCAAAATGAGGTTTAACACAATACTAGCGAGGTCTACCTAATAAAGTGAAGCTTTGTGGCCATAGAATAAAATTGTTAATTGGTAACAGTTCACAGCAATGTTAATTTATTTATTGTGCCACTTTATTAGCCTATAAGACAAAATATTATATAATGTTGTCAGAAAGAATAATTTCAGATTTTGAATGCCAATTACTGGAAAAAAAAAATATTATTATTATTTCTGCCAGGGTCTAACTGTTCACACTAACAATTGAACCATTACCCCTTTGGTAAAATCTGACATAGATGCATCCAGTAAAATAAGTACAGTTTATTGGGGTTTAGCAATAAAAAAAGTTTTTGTTTACATAATATGGTTGCACTATGAATAATTAATTTGTGTATATATATATATATATATATATATATATATATATATATATATATATATACATACATGCATATATATTTAAGAAAAAAATATTATTTATATATAAAATTTTTATATTTATATATAATATAAATTATACATAAATCTATATACAGTATATGCGTGAAAATATTTCTTAAATATATACAAGCATGTGTGTGTGTGTGTATATATATATATATATATATATATATATAATTATATATATATATATATATATATATATATATATATATATATATATATATAATTATACACAGTGCACCCACATATATTATGTAAACAAAAACTTTTGTTTTTGTATGCGATTAATCACGATTAATCATTTGACAGCCCTATTTTAAATATATCTAGTCAGTGAAAGAGTGCAAGCATATTCATCTAAAGTAATTCTGTATTTTCAGCTTCATAAATCATTAATATTGTTATTCTGGTGTCACCATTGTCCTTGGGTTACAAGCACCAAGTCCAAGCCTATTCATTAACAAATTTTCCAATTTAGCATTTTAATCAACAGTATATTTTTTGTTAACCTTTCATCATATGTCTTGGAGTATCGCAATAATATCGTATCTTGAGTTGAGTATCGTGACATGTATCGAATCGTGACAGACACCCCTAACAGTTTACATTTGCTTTACTGACAGTTCATGTTCACATTCCAATAAACAATTACAAAACAAATCTTTGGCCACATTTACTGTAGCTTTGTGTGCAAGGATTCAGGTTTCAATACTCCAGCTGTTTGCTTTGTATTGCATGGAAAAGCATCGATTAAAAGATTATTTCATTTTACAGAAACTAGATGTGACATTTTAGCTCATGCACAGCAATTACATATCCAATAGATTCAAAATGTCCAGGATGAATAAGCTAATAGCTTCACTGAGAGTAATTCACTATTGATCCAGAGGCTTGCATAATTCACTCTCTCGCTCGATAACCGTAGTTGTGGCCATTCAAGGATATATTTTGAACAAGGCTGGAAAGAATTAAATCACTGTTTGAGCAATCAGCCCTAAAATAGGCTGTTCTCTTTGTTATAGAGGACACCGTATCCTCCATGTGTTTTGTTTGTGTGTTTGTTTTTGAGGATAATCCTATGTTAATCAATGCTGCTTACTGATGAAAACACAAATAAATTCAATGCAAACTGAGCATAAAGGTAATTGTATTTTGGTGTAGCTTTACAGGGGTCCTAACAGTCAGCATGGTTTATCAGGCTGTGTTTGGCAGGGTTTGGGGGGGTGGCAGTGGTGGCCCTGAGATTGCTGTAGCTTGCGCATGCTGGATTAGGAACTGGGAGAGATGGGTAGTCTCACAGGGAAGGGTTCCTACTTTTGTTTATTGCAGGCATGAGTCTGCACATTCCTTATCAGCTATATGCACCAAAGCCTAAACAAACACACTGCGAACACACACACTTACACTTACACACAAACACACACTCTCCCCCTCTCTCTCTCTCTCACTACCTTTTTTGGCCATATTGAATGGCACTTTCAATTACATGCTACGTGTTTTTGTAGTTTCCATTTGTGTTTAAGTGCTACTTAGGCATATTGACAAAGCTTTGGGGTCTCTTATTTTGTTTGGCATGAGAAAATAACAGCATACAATGTTTGGAACTACATGAATCTGAGTGAATAATGTTTTTTTGGTTGAATTTAAACATTTTCAGTTTCACTGACAATTGGTGTTCACTGACAACTAGCTGAGATGAAATAAGTTTTAGTTTATATATATATATATATATATATATATTAGGGCTGGGAAACGATTAATCGCGATTAATCACATCCAAAATAAAAGTTTGTGTTAAAATAATATATGTGTGTGTAGTAGTGTGTACAATTATTTGGTATATATAAATACACACACATGCATGTAAACATTTAAGAAATATTTGCATGTATATACTTTATATGTATTTATACTAAATTAATATTATACATAAATATAAATATTTGATATATTAATAACACATTTTTCTTAAATATATACATGCATATGTGTGTGTATATACAGTATTTACATATATTTTATACAAGCAACAAAAAAAATGTTTTTCATGATTTTAGTTTTTGTTAACTATATTAACCCTGCTGTGACGGACATTTAAAAACATTAAACATTTTTTTTTCCATGCACTATAAAGAACCTTTTGTGTGATGGAAAGGTTCCATGCATGTTAATGGTTTTTCATGGAATCATCTATGAAAAAAAAAACACTTTTTACACTAAGAGTGTACCTTGTGTATATAATGTAAACTATTCGATCAATTCCACTAACCCAACAGGAATATAGCAAATCTCAACAGTATGATTGTTTGCAGGATTAGGGTTAATACAGGTTACAGAGCATGGGAATGTTTACCGTTTTCTTTCTTTCATCAGTCTGGATAGTCTTTTGAATGTGTAATTAGTTCTGTTCTATTTTGATAAGAGGAATTTGCCCTGACTAACTTTCATAGTGTTTTAAAATGCAAGCAATAATGAAATAAATAACTTTGGTCACGGTCCAGGTTAATCAAAGGTCCGACTCGTCGGCACGGAACAAAGTAGCAACCAGTGACCAGGCTCGCACAACACGTAATTACCATTAAGAGTGGTGGAAATTTGCTGACCTGGGTCTTGTGCAATCAGCAACAATATAAATGGCAATAACTTGGAAAATTGCCGATGCCCGGCTTTGGGATAAATGAGTCATTCATGAGTTAAACACCTATTAATTATTCTGTCTCTTTATGGTAAGATAAATGATTTGGAAAGTAATCAGTTCTCTTTTTCAGGAACTATGTATTTAGATGGTATGGACCTCCTACATCTTATATGGGACTGATAATTGTGTCCTGAACATGGAGCATCTAAATCAGATGATAAATCACTGTTATACAGTGAGCTTTATAACTTTGCTCCTTTTGTGTCCCATGAGAAAACAACAACTTGTTTGAAATGATATGAGCACAAGTATACATTTTTTATGTCCCATTTTTGTTTCTCCTCTTATACTATTTATTATAATTTTGTACTATTTCTGATTTTGTCTGTCATTTGCTCTCACAAATCATCGGTAACACTTTACTTGAAGGGGTGTTCATAAGACTGACATGACACATTCATAACCATGACATGACATATGTCTTGAATATGAAGTAAGGTTTATGACAACTGTCTTTAAGTGTCTTTCGCTCAATAATGACATTTAGAATGCAAATATGACATTGTTTGAGATGTCTTTGTTATGACATCTTGACATAAACCCATAACATCATAACCTGTCAGTGTCTTTGTCATGCCAACTTGACATACAATTAAGTTAAACTGTCATGTGGTTGGCTTTGACATTGTCTGTCATGAGGCCATTATAACTGTGTCATGAATATTTTTTGTGACCTCAACTACAGTGTTGAATTTGCTATTAAAAGTTATAATGGCTTCATGACAGCCAATGTCAAAACCAACCACCTGACAGTTTAATGTGATGTTAACCAATAAAGCTTGGTGGTTTCTTAAGTTTGATAATTAATCTGCTATATCATGTTTATGACAGGTTCTGTTGTCTTAGTAATGTCAAGTGGTCATGACAAAGAAACTGACAGGTTATCTCATCCCAATTCGTCATATAACTGACGTTTTGGGACGTCTTTTGACCATTCGTCAATATACGACTTTTTAGGGCCCCCTTAAACGTCGGTAGATGACGTTATGGGATCCTAACTCTACCCCAGACCTAAACCTAACCCTAAACCCAACACGTCACCTAACTGACGTTAAAGGTAAAGCGTCAGTTGTATGACGACCCGGGATCGTCATCTACCGACGTTTAAGGGGGCCCTAAAAAGTCGTATATTGACGAATGGTCAAAAGACGTCCCAAAACGTCAGTTATATGACGAATTGGGATGAGACTGTGTTAGTCTAGGTGTCATAACAAAGATATTTCAACAGAACGTTACTGACAGAGTTGCAGCAACAATGTAATAGATTTGAAAAATAATGCTTTTTTAACCAAGCAGGAAAACCTAGTCTATTAGGTCTCAGAAACAAGATCAAGACTTTGTAAAAGGGCATAATAAATATAAATAACAATATGTTGCTTCCATATAATGATTGCTAGGTCTTTTGGAAGGGAATTGGACTGTTTTGTCTGGACACCCAAGTGGACAGAAGGAAAAATCTAGAGATGGGCTTATCGCTCGGCAAAAGACATAAAGGTGCACATTTAGCATATTGACCGATTTCTTTCAAATTATGACCTTCCGAATGCATAGATAGGAAATGTCAGCAATGGTTGAGTAAAACTGGTCACATTTGCAATTCCCAGGCCTTCTCTGCCCAAACAAAAACCAGATGCTGGAAATGGCAGCCTCTTTACCAGCTTTAGTGTGTAAATGTGTGTGTATCTGTAAGCGTAAGTACATATGTCCGTAATAACAGGAATTGAGCTCGCAACAGACGTACAAGCAGCGGATGGAAATCGCCAGACCTCTACTTGGTGATGTTTCCTTCCTTTTCTAGAGATCAGTGTGTGCAGCTGAGGCAGTTTGAGACCCGTTCTTACCACGTCGTCACACACACAAACATTTAAAAAAAAATGTACAGAGCAATACATTAGTTTTGAAAGAAAACTGCTTAAACTTCCTTGACTTGTTATATTTGTTACTGGACTGTATGTCACATAACGTCGAACCTGTCAGGTGCTTTAAAAAACTTGCACATGGGAAGCAGCTGCCAGCGGGCAGTCTCTGCTCAGTGCTGGAACGCTTGGATGCTCCCATGATGCTTTTCTTGGCTTTTCCTCCCTGTAAAATGCTCCGTCTTCTGTAAAACACCACGTTTAGCATAATGAAATGTAGGAACCAATCACTGAGAGCTCAAATGGAATGCGGACTGACATCTAGTATATTTCCTGCCTGGGGAACAGTCTAATGTGGTTTACATTCACATATACTCTCATAAGCTTAGAAATGGAGGAACGCGAAGCATGCAGATGCTACCCGGCCAAGTCACTTTCCATTGGTAATTTTACAGAGACGCGCATATGCACACATACACAGACACACACACGCACACACTAATCAGGTACAGTCTGTGAGGCAAATTGTAATAATCTGCAGGCTAGTGTTAATGATAATACAAGACATTTATGTCCATGTGGGAAAGCTCAATTCATCATTTTTTGTAATTATTTGCAGCACTAAACTGAAAAAATTATTACCCAGTTCTTATTTGACAAAAAAAGGTGCAGTTTTGCAATGCCACTTTTGTGGAAAAGATATAAAACTAACATCCGACTAAACAAAAGTTATTTTACTTGTTTACTTAGGGTTTTTTTCCACCTCCGAAGGGTCCGTTGGAAATATGGCGACGATGATCCCCACTCCGCTGTTCTGCTCTCCAAAGCAAATACAGAGCGGTGACTCGATGAATGCTCGATCAACATTAAAAAGATGGCCGCCAACGGGTTTCGATTCTGACGCACGTAAATTTCGCTTCAAACCCTTGTTGGTAACACTTTATTTGAAGGGGTGTGCATAAGACTGACATGACACTGTCATAAAAATGACATAACACCTGTCATGAACATGAAGGAGTCTTTATGAATGTTTATGACTGTTGTCATTAAGTGTCATTCGGTAAATTATGACACTTTTAATGCAAAGTTGACATTGTTTAAATTGTCTTTGTTATGACAACTTGACATTAACAAAGACAAAAATGTCTTTGTTATGACAACTTGACATTAACAAAGACAAAAAATGTCTTTGTTATGACAACTTGACAATAACCAAGAAATCATAACCTGTCAACCTGACATCTTTATTCTTTATAACTAGTCCAACATGTTCCACTTTACTTGAGG
The DNA here is from genome assembly GCA_038021265.1 of Cyprinella venusta. Taxonomy (NCBI): domain Eukaryota; kingdom Metazoa; phylum Chordata; class Actinopteri; order Cypriniformes; family Leuciscidae; genus Cyprinella; species Cyprinella venusta. The sequence goes on from CM075878.1 coordinate 9,097,814, forward strand.
TAAGGGGAAATATTAATGACACTGTTGTTTAAGCATTTGACAGTGTAATAACCCTTAATGACATCTTTATAACTAGTACAATGTGTTCCACTTTACTTGAGGACAAGTAAAATATTCATGACAAAGTTATGGTGTCATGACGGCCAAAGTCAAAACCAATATAACAGGGTAATGTAATGTTAACGCAAAGCTAAATAACTTCTTTAAGTTTGATAACTAGACCTGTTATGACATATTTGTGACAGGTTATGATTTCTTGGTTAATATCAAGTTGTCATAACAAAGACATTTCTGTCTGTGTTAATGTCAAGTTGTCACAACAAAGACATTTCAAACTATGTCAACTTTGCATTAAAAATGTCATAATTTAGCGAATGACACTTAATGACAAAAGTCATAAACATTCATAAAGACTCCTTCATGTTCTAACACAGAGTCATCCCAAAAAGTCATATAACTGACGTCTTGGGACGTCTTTTGACCATACGTCAATATCCACCTTTTTAGGGCCCCCTTAAACGTCGGTAGATGGCGATCCCGGGCCGTCATACAACTGACGCTTTACCTTTAACATCAGTTAGGTGACGGGTTAGGTTTAGGGTTAGGTTTAGGTCTGGGGTAGAGTTAGGATCCCATAACCTCATACCGACGTTTAAGGGGGCTCTAAAAAGGCGAATATTGATGTATGGTCAAAACACGTCCCAAAACGTCAGTTATATGACGTCTTGGGATGAGACTGCGCTGCGTGTTCATGACAGGTGTTATGTCATGTTTATGACAGTGTCATGTCAGTCTTATGCATACCCCTTCAAATAAATAGTTACCCTTTTGTTTTTACACGCATCAATTTCGCTCTTGACGCTTAAATGGACTCAAAGTGTTCAAGCGTATAACTAGACATGGTAGGTGCTAATTTGACGCGCTATTCGCGTCTGGTTTAAACGCACAGTAAGAGTGTGGCTGATCTCCGGTTTAGTTACGACTCTGGTATTTGTACACTACGCTTTTTACTAGAGTTCAAGACGGATGATGGCTCAAAATGGGAGGATCTTCCCAAATGGTTTACAAACTCGGTTGGTGAAAAGGACACCTGTAGTAGATGGTGCCAGCAACTGAGCCACAAAGGCCGGTTTTGTCCCTCTTCACCGGCTGCCAGCGCTCGTCCCTGCATGGCACACGGATGGCACACTCGCCCCAGCGGAGCTGTCACTCAAACCCCCAGGCGATTTGAGGGCGGGCAGGATTGGTTCAGAGCGAGAGGAAGTATTTGGAGTGTAATTATTTTTGGCGGATATTGACGCCCCCTCTGTAATTTCCCCTCGAACACTTGTGTTATTTCTACCGACTAAAATGGACTTTATTAACCCCTGCCATTTCAGGCTTCTTTCTCCCAGGGCTCTCACACAGCGCAGCCTCTTCATGGAAGCGCCTCAAAAGAAGCATCTGCTGGCCTTTTCACGCCACCTAGTCTCCCTTTTAACAGCAAAACGATAGAGCACAATTTTTCATCCTGTCATGTAATGAGTGAGAAATGCTCGCAAACTGATTACCGGGGGAAGGACTCTGTGACATTTTCATCGCAAGGATTTTTTTTTTTTTTCTACGCTTGATGCATTTTGTGGCTGAATGTCACTACGGTGCATCACAGTTTGTACTTGCATTAAGAAAAAAAGTAAAGGGAAAAGGTGCTACTTTCCCAGTGCCACCTTTAAAATCTCTTCAATCCGCAGTTTTTTTTTTTTTTTTTTCCTGTATGGCACATGCCACGTAAACATGAAATAGCTGGTTTAATGTTTGCTGTGTTCTTCCATCCCCTCTATAAGAGTGCATTGATCAATTTCCGGCTTCAGTGAGGATGAGGAAAGATAGGGGACGCAAATTGGAAGTTGTTTTAAGATGCAGACAGCTCCTGACTTTTTCCTCCACACCCTGTCACATCTCCAAGTTCCACTTTGCATGGCAGAATAGGTTTTTGTAATAGAATTCTCCCTGCAAAGGAGGTTAATTACGTTTCTTCTACTTTATCTCCTGCACTTTTTTTCCCAACACTCCCTCCCTTTTTCTGTCTCTCTTTCTACCTCCATCCATCTCTAACTTTCTAATTCGTGAAAAAGAAAACTGCATATTTAAAAAGCCAAGTGGATAAATGCGTTTGTGTTACAGTAATACATGTTATCATCGGTAAAACTGTACTGAGGTTAAATTTGTTTACATAATCAACATAATCAACCACAATGAGCATTTTTTTTAAAGCATTTATATTCATATACCATTGTGCATTATTAATTCATGTCAGTTCAAAAGTTTGGGGTCCTTAACATTTTTAAAGGGGTGGTTTACTGCTTTTTTTCTTTGCACGATTGTGTTTATGGGGTGCAATATAACATGTATTTGTGGTTTTTCTTTTTTAAAAAGTCTTATCATAAATTTCACCTTTATTGATTTATTAAGCCGCTTTTCTCCTCTGTCATTTGAACGACCGGTTGACTTCCTGAGTCTATGAAACCACTCCCTCAGAAACTGGTAGTGGGCTCAGATTGGTTAGTTTGGGCCGGTGAGTTGTGATTGGATTTCACGCCCATTACCTTTACGGGCAAAAGTTGCATATGTGTTCCTCTCAAATGTAAATAATGGTGTCGATACTGCAGTATCAGTATGAGCCAGAATCAGACCCAGAAAGCGGCGATGAAGAGCTTCATTCTTAAAGTTTTGGTGGTCAGATTCAGACTCAATGCGGAGCAGAGAGTACAGATATGATAGCAAATAAATAACATCAGCGGCCATGGCACTGAACGAGCAATAGTGATTATAGTTCAAAAGGGCAAATAGTTAAAGGGCACCAATTATGCCCCTTTTTACAAGATGTAATATTGGTCTCTGGTGTCCCAAGAATGTATTTGTTAAGTTTCAGCTCAAAATACCCCACAGTTGATTTATTATAACCATTTGAAAATGTCATTTTGGGGCCTGCTTAAAAATGACCTGTTTCGGAGGTATATGGCTTTAAATGCAAATGAGCTGCATATCCCCGCCCTGCCTTTGGACGAGGGTGTAACTTGATGTGGCAGTCGGTACTGAGAGACTGAGAAACCGGAGAAACCGCAGTTGTCATTCAGCAGCGTAGCTACGTTTGAATCGGAATATATAAATACTACTAAAAGACTCCGGCAGAATAAACACAAATGAGAATGGACCAGTATGTCTCGGTATGGTTATTTGATACATTTATGTACTTATAGCGTTGTAATCGCGTCCCCTTTGAAATGATGGGCATACAACACACACACACGCACACACAAACACTAATGCTAGCGCATTTTTTGTGAAATTACATACACATACTGTGATAAAGTTTGCTGCGTACGAGCGAAATTACAGTTGAGTTATGCAGGGACCTGTGGCGTCATGTTTACTTGTCATACCGCTGCTTCTGTGGCAAATGTGAGGAGATGGCTAACTTACAGAACAAGAATAATGCAGTTTTTAATACAATATCTTTAAATATATATAAACGTGTGGTTACACACTATAAAAACAAGGTTTAAATTATAGCCTACATCCTACGAAGACAACAACTTTAGACGCATTTGTTGTTGAATTGGCTAACATTGACAAGACTATTTGCTCAAAAATCATAAAATACAATTACTGTTACTGGATGTGACGGCGGATCGCAAACAGTAGATTAAGATCCACAGTTGAGGATTAACTTTTAAACTACAACAACAGGATTAACCGACGAACATTTATGTTTCCAAGAGACATCAACTGTCGTTGAAGCAATGTAGGATGTGTTTACAGATCACCGAGGGAGGGGTCTTGGCCACAACCACGCTGTCAATCAAACCCCTTTCTCATTTTCTACGTCACTAATATCTGGATCTCAGAACAGCTCGTTCTGAGACAGTGCATATGATTTATTGAGATTGTAAAAAAACCACTGGGTGGATTTTTATCATTCTAGGGTGGTTTTGCTCACACACTGCCGACACACATTTATGTTCAAACACCATGTAAAAGTGAATTTAGCATAATAGGTGCCCTTTAAAGTTATTATGCTGCGAGTTAATTCGAGTCAGAATGTACATGTGCAAAGTTGGATTTGTCATCCATTACCGTAACATCAAGTGGACTTTTAAAGCTGAAATAATGAGTGGATTAAGCTTGGAATGACGAGAGAAATAACATGGATAGAACTTTCTTGTCGGTGGATTGCAGTCAGTCAGGTAATGTTACAATGAAGTGAGACGACGGCTACTAAAATTAGGTAAGACGAAAAGTTGTATTTTTGCGCAATTTCCCTGCCAGGTTTGGGTCCAGTTTTCAAATAATAGACGGGTCCAGGTCGGGTCCGGGCAGTACATTTATGGCATTTCTCAGATCTGTACAGGCCTGGGTCCAACTTTTGAAATAACAGACTGGTACGGGTCGGTTCAGTGTTGCACATTACAGGTCTCTTCCAGTTCGGGCATGAATTTTCAGCGCAGTCTCATCCCGAGACATCATATAACTGACGTCTTGGGACGTCTTTTGACCATACGTCAACATCCGCCGTTTTAGGGTACCCTTTAACGTCGGTAAGATGAAGTTATCGGATCCTAACCCTACCCATTACCTAAACCTACCCCATCGCCTAACTGACGTTAAAGGTAAAGTGTCAGTTGTAGGACGTCCCAGGATCGGTACCCTAAAATGGCGGATGTTGACGTATGGTTAAAAGACATCCCAAGACATCAGTTATATGTCGTCTTGGGATGAGACTGTGTTAGAATTTTTGGACCCGTGAAGACCTCTATTTCGAAGTCCTGCCCGTTCCACAGATGATTAAATTGCTCAAACATTTCAGTGCTTCAGTGCTTCAGAATCTTTCCCTGCAGAATGGTGTCAGCCACCACACTTGCAGATGGATCAAGGACTTTTTAACGGACCTTCCACAGTCATTCAGCCCTCATTGCTAGTTCCTATAACTGAGTTCCTATAACCAGCCGGTGTAAAATCTCTTTTCTGAGGCCATCATAGTCTCCGATACTTTTATAAAATGGCCTCTCTTCAGTTTTATAACATTACCACACATAGATACAGCCCTAAAGTCTGCTTGCCTTTGATCCACCGCCTCTCTCTTTCCACCAGCGTAAATCACATAACCGCAGAACTGGGCCTTCAGCATGTCTCTGTCGGGTCCTGCTTAGGGCAGCTTCAGTTTAGTTGAGGGTGAGTGGGAGGACTGCCCACTTAAACATACAGGGGGAATCAACTCTCAGAAAGCCCAGAATCCCACCAGTGGCCATGGAGAAGGGGATTTCCTGTGTTTGAGGCAAGATGACTGTCACCCTAGGAATTCAAAGCTCCATGAAGCCTGTAAAGTGCAGTGGGAAAACTTTTAGCTGGGATGTATTTTTCTGTTGTTTGTTCAATGTTCGCCAATTAATTCGCCCACTGAGGGTCGAAGCAGTGAGTTAAGGCCTGGTCAAACTGAGGATGATAAGTGATAACTATAATGATTCTAACAGTCATTCTACGATTAAAATATTTAATCGTGATTAATCGCATTAATGTCATGGGTAACTTGTGACTAATCGCAATTAATCACACATTTTTAAATGGGCAGTAGATTCAATTTAAACAGACAGTGGACTGGGTTATTTTAAGCGTGTGTGTGTGTGTGTACTAGCATATAGATATGCAATATTAATATAGTTTTTATAATAAATGTATATTTACCTGTTTGCTTGCCTCATCTGGGTTTTCCAGACACGGTTACAGTTTTAACACATCTAAAGGACACACTTTGCAATTGGAACAGTCAATCACGCTCATTTCAGCCCATGTACAGATCCTCCTTTAGACAAAGGTCACTATAAATGAACACACTCTGTCATCACTCCTGCACAAACAAACACAGTCATTCTCAAAGTAATAGTTGTGGGATTATCAGCTGCAGAAAATGTCTTCCTCAAAGACGCATTTCCCTAAAACTGTTTTGGAGCACCTAGCAGAGTTGTGCGATCTTATCGGGCTTCCCATCCCAAGGTACAAATCTTTGTGGCATTAAACCACACACTGACTATCAGCGATACTAAATCTACAAATTACCATATATTTGTGCCAATGCTGTAGGTGAGAATGAAGCATGCAAACCTGCATGCTGTAACGACTGTAATGCAATATTTTCACTTACATTTTTCATGGAATTCACAAATGAGAAAATGAGCTGAATATGCGGTAACACTTTATAATAACTGCACGCTATTAATAATTTGTTAAGCATGAGTATACAGTTAACTCATAATTTATAAAGCATTAATAGACATTAATAAGCAGTTTATAAATACAGCTATACATTTTTTTCTTGATTTATAAGCATATCTATGAGGCGTTTAATAATTGTATTTTCATGCTTTGTTAATGATCAATTAATAATTTCTAAATGAAGTATACATTATATAGAAACCAATTATTTAAGAGTTGTCAGTCATTCATAAGATCACTTAGAAGGCATAAGTAAATGTAGTAAATACACGTAGTTATAAAGCATTTAGTGGTGGTCAGTTAACTATTTTGTGAGCTCATAAAGTGAGGACTATTCATGCCTTGTTAAGCATTTATAAAGGAGATTTAAAGGCACATCAATCTTCTAAACAGTCAAATGTAACAAATACAACACAGTGATATAGAACATAGAAATATTTAACAGCCTTTAATAAGTTTTAATTCTCCTTTATAAATGTTTTAAAAGGCATGAATAGTCCTTACTTTAGATACTGTAGTTAACTGACTAACAAATGCTTTATAACTACCCAAATTAACCCTGAATTACAGCATAAATACATGTTAGTAAAGCATTTATTAACACACCCAGTAACTATCACTATATGTCTGAATAATAAGATGTATGAATGTACATTTAAATGGTTTGTTATCATTTACTTACTTGTTCTAAAATACTCTTAAATAACTGTTGTTGTTTTTTTAAATGCAATTCTTCATTTAGAAATGATAAATTGATCATTAATAAAGGTTGAAAATACAATTATTAAACAAATTATATATGCTTTTAAATCAAGAAGAAAGCATTTATAGCTGTATTTATAAATCGGTTATTAATAACTATTGATGCTTTATGAATGATGAATTAACTGTTTACTCAGGGTTAACTAATGATTATGTTGTTATTATAAAGTGTTACCGAATATGCTTTTCAGTGTTTTTACATTTGAATTGTAAATTCATAAATTTGGTTTATTTGGTCATCATTTGTCCATTATTAGTGTAAAAAGTAATGTTGGGGACATATTCCAAAATAAATATATAAATGAACAAAGTAGAGGATCAAATCCAGTACTCTAGGAAGAGCAGACCAGTGCACAAGGGGATTACATCCTAAGTATTATGATATTGAACGGATGAGCCCAGAGATTATCCCAAGTTTAATCAACCCATTCCATGAGCTTACATAGATATTTATAAAGCACAATTGATCAAGTCATAGAGAGAGAGAGAGAGAGAGAGAGAGAGAGAGAGAGAGAGAGAGAGAGAGAGAGAGAGAGAGAGAGAGAGAGAGAATATATTATTCATAAAATAAATTAAACACTGGTTTATTTTTCCTTATACTTAATTATATTTCTGAATGCTTCAATGAGGTTTTCCAGTGCAGGTAGTGGTGATATGTAATATTTTACATTTATGAAGCATCTGCATAATATAGATAAGACATTTAATTAACCGGGCTGTAAAAGAGTTCTCCTATTAAATATGAATCATTTCACATTTTGCTTTGATTTCTACAAACACTCTTCAGAGAGCTTCCTTCTCATGTTTAAGAGTAGACAAACACTCCCTGTAAGACAGTGGGGGGGCAAACATGTCTCGTAAACACATATGTGCTACTTGTGTCTGATTTATGTCTGTTGAACTGCTTGTGGGAAATGCTGTGTAATTGATAGATAAGAACATTGTTCTCAACACTAATTCCTCTCGGTCCTCCGTCATGATGTGAAAAATATCCTTTATTGCTGCTGTAAGTGTATGACAAGGAATGAGTTTGACACTTTTAGTAGCGGGGTCATCCATAAAGTATTTTCATGAGGAGGTGAAGGAGACACTGAAGGTCCAAATGCCTCAGAGCTGCTCAGCACAGTATATAGTATACAGCTCAAAGAGCATCTTTAAGGCATATTCACATCGAACATGAAATTTTGCAGCATGAAGGACTTTATAGTTTAGTTCTCAAAAGGGCTATGATCTCAGTAACACAAAAAGGTTACTGAGATCATATAGCCCTTTGTTTTCTTTTTTCTTTTTTTTTCGAACAGTTCAAAACCATCTCAAATCAGAAATATATTTGTGAATACTGTTCACCAAGTTAAAGGGGTGGTTTACTGCTTTTCTTTCTTTGCATGATTGTGTTTTTTTATTTTTTTGTTAAAGTCTTATTTTTCATGAATTTCATCTTTATTGTTAGTCGCTTTTCCCTCTGTCATTTGAACGACCATATCCAATTGAATCAATATCTAATCGAATGTAATCAAAAACTGAGTTGAATTGAATCGCAAGCATGTGAATCAAAATCGTGAAATTTTTGTCAATGCTCAGACCTAATCAACCTTCATTAAACTGTTTATCCTCAGCATAAATGTAGAATCGTTTTTTTTTTTTTTTTTTTTTTGATTATTTTCACGTTCCTACATGTTTTTTGTTGCTCTGCGTGAATGTATTTTCAGCAATACAAATAGTGAACAGAAAATCCAGTTGACACATTTCTACCGTTACATCACCCGGCCCTAATTCCAACTCACTTTAAAAAGCATTTATATGCCCACTATTTGCTTTCCATGTGTGAATGAACAGTAGTGTCTATCTTCACTGTTTTTTATCTATACACTCTAAAAAAAAATGCTGGGTTGTTTTAACCCAAATTTGTGTAAAATATGGACAAACCCAAACGCTGGGTTAAAGGGATACTCCACTTTTTTTGGAAATAGGCTCATTTTACGACTCCCCCAGACGTAAACAGTTGAGTTTTACCGTTTTCGAATCCATTCAGCCGATTTTCTGATATTTAGAAGAATATCTGTAACCCGACAGCTTCTGGTCTCATTGACTTCCATAGTAGGAAAAAAATATACTATGGAAGTCAATGAGACCAGAAACGGTCTGGTTACTGATATTCTTTTCTAAATTTCATTCTATTCTAAATTTCAGAAAATTGGCTGAATACAATTGAAAATGGTAAAACACAACTTTTTTACCTGTGGGGGAGTGGTAAAATGAGCCTATTTCCAAAAAAAAGTGGAGTATCCCTTTAAAAATGTACTGTAAAAATTTAACCCAATGGCTGGGTTTGTCTAGCCTGGCTGCGCCCTCCTACACACTTCCGCTCAATTTCATTTTCCTTCAGTACTACGTCTGGGACTGCTGTATGTTCTTAGGTTTCCAGAAATCAATTTTTTGTTGGACCAATCAGCGAATAGAGGGAGTGGCTGAGAATGATGACGTTGATGTAGCGTGTCAGTTCGAGTTCAGTAATGGCGGCAGAGAAAGACGTGAGAAAAGCTATTCGGTCCGTTGTTGGAAAACTGCCAAATATACAGAATTTAAAGCCGGAGCAAGAACAATGTTTGCTACGTTTTTTTTCGTGGCCATGATGTGGCCCTCCTCCCCACGGGGTTTGATTTTCCAGCTCACTCCGCTAGTGGTAAATGTGTTAGCTAAGGCGAACGATTGGTATGCATAGCCGATAGCCGATAACAACCCAGCATATTTTAGAGTTTAGATATAAAATTGTTGTTCCAACTTAAAAAAAGTAGGTTTGTGCTGCCTTAAAATGTTAAGTTTAGGTAACTTGAAATATGGAGTTGTACTAAGTGACAGCTTCTTTATTTGAGTTGACTAAACTTAACATTTTAAGGCAGCATGAACATTTCATTTTTTTTAAGTTGAAACCAATATTTTTTTCCTACAATGTTACTCCCTCTCTGTGGGCTGAAGTTGTCTGGACACTGGAGACTAACCGGCCGCACTCCTGTCTCAGGTCTGAGTATGTGCTGCTGAGGCAGGACTGAGGCCGATGTCCTGCTTGGCCGGCCATCGACCGGCTCCCATCCTAAAGCAGAACTCCCTCCGAACTGACTTCACAATGAGTGCCGCGCTAACCTGGCAACGCATAAGCAATATCTGTGCACAGTCCTCTGAAAACCTCCCCAGAGATTTATTTGGCTGTTGAAGTAGAAAATGAATATTTTACAGTTGGCTTGTCTGATCAATTACCTACAAGCTGTTGCTGTATTCTGTGGCACATGGGAGAGAGGTGCTGGTGGGGGAGGTGATGGATAAGACCAAGCGGAGTCTGAATGAAGACAACAAAAAGGCCAGCAGTCGATGAGATAATCTAAAATGAAGCACGCTCAAGATTTTTTTTTCTTCTTCTTCTACTTGTAGTTGGTATTTAAAGAGCACTGGAATTGTTGCAAAACAAATTAATGCTTTCAGATGCTAATTAGCCCTGGTTAATTTCTTGAGGTTGCAGACACACTGGGCTGATTAGGCCTTGCTAAGTGCTTCTTGATTCAAGGCCAATTTGAATGTTGGAAAAACAAGGTCCTGTTTCCCTGTGGTGTGAGTTTTACATGCCCTATAGAAGCATGTGAAATCACATTGATGTGATTATACTGTTACTGTAATTTCTTTAAAACAACAACAACAACAAAAAACTGTTAGCAAGTACTTTTAGGTGCTGGTACAAACAAGCTCCTAATTACCATTATTTCTTTTCACTTCGAAATGTCATTGTAAAAAAGCATCAAAAAGTCCTCACAGTTGGTTCATGACATCGAGCTGTGGCTGTCATATGTAGATGATAAAAAGTATCATAAAATAAATATTTGTTCTTTTTTATTGCTCCTATCATGCTATTAAATGTTCCTAATTTTGTTTCAAATGTCTCCTACAATAGATTTTAAAGTCAAAATACACTTTATTTTTTTAACAATATACGTTGTAGCATCACCAAATGGCATTTAAAATGCTATAGATTTATATTTCAAATAAATGCTGTTCTTTTGAACTTTCTATTTATCAAAGAATCCTAAAAAAAATAAAATAAAAAAAATCATGGTTTCCACAAAAATCCTAAGCAGCACAACTTTTTTAACATTCATAATTATAAGAAATGTTTTTTGGGAACCCAATCAGCATATTATGATTTCTTAAGGATCATGTGACCATGAAGACTGGAGTAATGATTCTGAAAATTCAGCTTTTCAAAAACACGGGAATAAATTACATTTTTAAATGTATTGAAATAGAAAACAGTTATTTTAAATTGTAATAATATTTCATAATATTACAGTTTTACCATTTTTCTTCAAATAAATGCAGCCCTGGAGAACATATGACCCCAAATGGTGCTAAATTGTTATTATAAATATTTTAAAATATGTTTATTGTCTTGAAGCACTAAGATCCATGCTTGCCAGGGCTTTTATGCTTAGATAAAGATGGACATTATGTTAAGTCATAGTGCATTATGGGTAAAATAGTGCATAGAAGTGCATTATGGGTAAAAACTTGAACCACTGTATACAGGGAATAAAATGGTTCACTGAAGAATTCGAATCATGCAAACACAACACCCCATAGTGTGCTGTATTGGGATACCAGAATATGTAGAGTTTTATTGTTCTATCAATAAACCATCAGCATGAAATGTTGCATTCAGTTGTGTGTATCATTAATCACTATGGTGTATTCCGATGTTTAATGTCGAGTGACAACTCCAGAACTGTGTGCATCACAGCTATTTGGAATAAGAATTCGAGTTATTTGGAATAAGAATTTGTTTTCAGTTGTAAACAAAGTCCCTTTGTCTCCTGTTGATTGTACATTGAAGTCAAATTAAGAAAGTGTCGTAATCACACAAGCAAATCAATTGTTTTTGCAATCAGGGCAGTGATTTTAGACTGAGCCACCAGAGATTGGTAGAGAGAGAGACATAAAGAGACAATCCAGTCCATTGTTCGCTCACTCAAATGCTCCAATCCATACGGCAGAAACCCGAGCGCCGTCTCATTTAAAGCAGCTTAGGATTGTCCTGACTCTCATATTGTGAGCAGAACTCAGACAGAAGCTTACAGTACTTTTCCGTCACGATGTTAGTGGCGAAATAATGGAGAACAGTAGTACTGTAATTCTTGACATTGGGAAAGGTCAAAGGTGGCGTCTCATGAGTTTTAGGCTCAGTGGAAAGAGAAATAAAGGTCTTTTGAGAACTGACCTAGACATCGCGAATTAAATCAGCAATTGTTTGGGCTGAGCCACGACCAGAAGAATATAATCCAAATGAATAAAAGAAATCACGGTTATCTAGATCATAAATAATGTCAGATTACAAAAATAATCATAGCTGCGGGCAAGATTGACATGAGCGTCATAGTGGCAAGCTTTGCTTGTGATGCTTGATTGGTTTTGTTTAGTTTTTCGGGTTTTTTAAGCATTCACCGTAATCTAAATCTTTAGATATCTCAGCCGTTTTTAGCCAAACATTGTTTGACCGTGTGGTATTCTCGACAAAAGATTGCACTTGTATGTGAGGATTATACAGCTGAACTGCCATCAAACAGGCAAGAACTGGCTTGTTTTGAGTGAAAAGTAGGTTATTTAGGATGCCGTTATTACATATCGCTGAGGTATGAGCTTTAAACCTGTTATGTGAAGGATTTATGGTAAAATACTCCAAATGACCATCATTTTCTTGATCGGCTGTCAATTTATTTCAGCCATTCATTACAGAAGGCTTAAAGAAAAAGAGATCTCTGATTGATTTTGCTAGGGGCAAATGTATGTTGAAAAAAAGGACAAGGTGAACGAGTTTCCATGTGGCTTGCATGACTTCATTGTGTCCCGGAGTCAGGCGGATGAGGTTTAGCCGAATTCATCTGCATTCTCTATCTCATCAAAATGAGATTTTAAGCCAAAGACGGAAGTTGTATGACAGAAATGAATTCCTCCTCCGCTATATGACAATCCCATCCCTGAAACAAGAACGTTCAGTGACTCTGTGTCCCCGCAGAGGGTCTTTCCACTCTTAGAGCACAGCATGGAGTTCCCATAATTCATGAGAATAACTCACATCACCTCTCCATGTGAGAGATTTGTCCTCCTTAGCATCTTTTGTGCGAGTTGGAGTTTTAAGGTGTACCAAGGTTTCAAACAACTGTGACTTCCTCCTGAGTTCAGTGGCAAAAATGTTAAATAGGGACGAGAGCTCTGCGTGATATCAAGAATAATTTATGACATTAAATGTGTTCTACTTAACACTGAGCTCTCCCGCTGATAAACCTAAGGAACACATAATGGTGGGGAACTGCTCAGACGCATTGGAAGAACTGTCCTACCCCAGAGCATTAGTTTCATCCCACACGTTTCAAACATAAAGACAATGTTTGTTTGTTTTTATTAAAGAAGCTAAGAGGATTGTATTTCATTGGCCACTGTGCGTTCAGGGGTTTTTAAAGCAGATTAGGAAAATAATAAAAAGAGTTCTATTAATTATTCAAACTCTACAAAAAACTGTTTGTTTGTACATTACTTGAAGGGGTGTGAATAAGACTGACATGACACATTCATAACCATGACATGACATTTGTCATGAATATGAAGTAGGGTTTATGCATGTTTGTAACAACTGTCATTAAGTGTCTTTCGCTCAATAATGACATTTTGAATGCAAATATGACATTGTTTGAGATGTCTTTGTTATGACATCTTGACATAAACCACAACATCATAACCTGTCAGTTTCTTTGTCATGACAACTTGAGAAAAAAATTAAGTTAAACTGTCATGTGGTTGGCTTTGACATTGGCTGTCATGAAGCCATTATAACTGTGTCATGAATATTTTTCGTGACCTCAACTACAGTGATACACATTGAATTTGTCATTCAAAAGTTGTTATGGCTTCATGACAGCCAATGTCAAAACCGACCACCTGACTGTTTAAAGGAATACTCCACTTTTTTGGAAATAGGCTCATTTTGCCACTCCCCCAGAGTTAAACAGTTGAGTTTTACTGTTTTCAAATCCATTCAGCTGATTTTCTGATATTTAGAAGAATATCAGTAACCAGACAGTTCCTGGTCTCATTGACTTCCATAGTAGGAAAAAAATATACTATGGAAGTCAATGAGACCAGAAACTGTCTGGTTACTGATATTCTTCTAAATATCAGAAAATCTGCTGAATACATTCGAAAATGGTAAAACCCAACTGTTTAACTCTGGGGGAGTGGTAAAATGAGCCTATTTCCAAAAAAAGTGGAGTATCCCTTTAATGTAAACCATTACACCATCAGCAGCAGCCTAGACCGTTGATACAAGGCAGGATGGATCCATACTTCCATGTTGTTTACGCCAAATTCTGACCCTACCATCTGTTTGTTGCAGAAGAAATGGAGATCAGGCAACGTTTTTCCAATCTTCTGTTGCCAAATTTGGTGAGTCCGTGTGAACTGTAGCCCAATTTAATATTCTCAGCTGACAGAGTGACTATAGCTGCTATAGCTCATCTGATCCAAGGTTGTGCATTCAGAAATGCTTTTCTCCAGACCTTGGTTGTAACGAGTGGTTATTTGAGTTACTGTTGCCTTTCAATTACTGTAGCAGGAATCTGGTCATTCTCCTCTGATATCTGGCATCAACAAAGCACTTTCAGTAGGGCTGTAGTCTTTGTCGAGTCCATGTCAAGACCGATTCCAAAGAGGTTTGAGTCCATGTCAAGACCGAGTCCAAAGAGGTTCGAGTCCAAGACAAGACCGAGTCCAAAAAGGTTCGAGTTCGAGTCAAGACCGAGTCCAGGACAGAAAAAAAAAATGTCTTCAGGGCCTGAATTTCGTTTTTGCCAAACAAAATGATTCAATTTATCTTGCCTAAATGTTTGCACTCATTGCATTTTTACAATGCGGTAATGTTGTTAAGAATTTACACAACACAAGGGTTGGTTTAAATTGTTCAATTAAATTGAAAAAAGTTGCACAAATAAATACAATACAGTAAAGATACAAATAAAGACAAATAAAAAAGAAATGTTTTTGAATAGGTCTAACACTAGTATTCATAGACAGAAACTGAATAAAGTAATCAAATGGAAAATAACTCTGGATAGTATTTTAGTCCTAAATAAATGAAACACATAGGCTTTCAATCCTGATTCCTTTAACTTAAAGCCCTGTTTTGTTGTTTATACGACAAAATTAATGACCGACATATATGGTTGCTGTCACTTTAAGTGCCAGTATCCCGCATTATAAATGGGAGACCTGCGGGAATTATTAGAGTTGTGCGCAACACCCAGTATTTTTAAGTAACGTTAGCTCGTAACTATAGTAACAGAGACGCGCTCCGTTGTAGTGAGCACTTGGTCGGTTAATTTTGGCATAATAAGTTAACGTTACCCTGATAGGCTTGCCTAATAAATGAACACCTTCAAAAATGTTGGACTCGATCGAGACCAAAAGCCATATTTGGCAAGACCAGTGGCCGAGAGCGAGACAAGTCCGAGACCAAGACTGGACTCGAGTACTACAGCCCAAACTTTCACCCATATAACTGCTGATATTTTCATTCTTTTTTTTTCATATTATTCTCTGTAAACCCGAGAGATGGCTGTGTGTGTGAAAATCCCAGTAGATCAGCAGTTTCTGAAATACCCAGACCAACCCATTTGGCACCAACAAACATGTCCATGTTCAAAGTCACTTAAATCACATTTCTTCCCCATTCTGATCTCAGTTTGGAATTCAAATCGCTTTGATATGTCTACATGCCTAAATCTCACACTCAGAGCCTCTCAGCTGTATTCCTGACAATCACAGCTAACACCATTAGATATTCAACTTTTGTAAATAAATGATAATGACAAAAAAATTAATTAACTGTACACATTTATTAGGTTTTTCAAATTATCTTATAATGTGCTTTGGATAAACCCATAATTGTGGTTGGTCAATTTACATCAATGTCAATCATATCTAAGTGGGCGGTTCTAGAATAAGCTACACTGTGAACCAGACCTTGTTTGGCACCAACAAACATGTCCATGTTCAAAGTCACTTAAATCACATTTCTTCCCCATTCTGATCTCAGTTTGGAATTCAAATCGCTTTGATATGTCTACATGCCTAAATGCATTGAGTTGCTGCCATGAGATTGACCGATTAAATATTCGCGTTAATATTGAGTTGAACAGGTAGCTAATAAAGTGGCTGGTGAGATATCTACAGTGTATTGTTATTATTATTCCTGAGAGAATTTGCAGTCTGTATTGGCCACACTTATATTCAGGGGGTTAAAGAAAGAAAGAAAAGGAGGAACATTTTAGGATAATTGAATCTTCTTTAGAAACAAAGGAGTACATCCCAGTGGCTTTTCAAAACTGCAGATTTGATTGTTTCAAAGCGAGTTTTTTTTTTGTTCTTTAAATGCATCTAAAATATCAACTGAGACTTCATAAGGTGGAACCAATTTATCTTAGTCCTCACTTTGAATAGAATTAGCATTCTCTCTAAATCACCTAATTAGTTTTTGCTCATTAAATTAAGATTCATGCGGCTTTTTCATCAAGATAAACAGCGCTCTGCATTTTATCTGGTTGCAGAGAGCTGTGGATCACAGTGGCAGATTTGCGGCTCTGCTGCGCCATGCGTTATGCCCTCAATGAAATTGAAGGAATAACGCATGATCTCACACTCAGAGCCTCTCAGCTGTATTCCTGACAATCACAGCTAACACCATTAGACATTCAACTTTTGTAAATAAATGATAATGAAAAAAAAAAAAATAATTAACAGTACAAATTTATTAGGTTTTTCAAATTATCTTATAATGTGCTTTGGATAAACCCATAATTGTGGTTGGTCAATTTACATCAATGTCAATCATATCTAAGTGGGCGGTTCTAGAATAAGCTACACTGTGAACCAGACCTTATTCGACAATAATCAGTCTGTTCTTGACTTGAACTGCGATCTACTCACTCACACATGCTGTTTGAGTACGCCTTTCTTTCTTCAAACACTTGTTAAATAACACAAAGCAGGTCAGGCCAGGTTAATCTGTGTTACTCGGAAGAACAGATGTCTATTAATATTGATAAGCATGTGTAAATTATTGATACACGGCAAGGCGGTGGAAACAAAGTTACGATTGAGAGATTGTACAGGCATAACCCAATGAAAAAGACACAATCCAGTCGAGAATGAAGAACTCCAAGGTAATTCCCCGCGAAGATGAGAGTGGGCTGCCGAGGGAAGGTCTGATAATAACCGAGTGGAAGAGAGGGTGAAAGAGGCCTCCTTCCGTGAGACTTATGAAACGATAAACACAGTAGAGTATAGAGCCCAGGGTCCCTTGAGAGGGATATCAAACATAATGCCAAAGCAGAACCTCAGGAGAAGCTTACTGTATTTGCATCTCAGTCACATTTACTTTGAAGATTGCCACAATGTTACACTGCGCTTGGACACACTGCGCTTCTGCCCAAGTCAAACTGCCCATGAACTCTTTTTTGGCAGCAGATTTTTGCCTGTTGTTTCTTGTCGCATAAGTGAAATGTAAATTTGCTGTGGCTTCCGTGCCACCGTAACCTCCGGGGTTAGAATGTTAATCGGCACAGTAAACATGTTTTTGAAAATAATTTCACATTATGACGGAACACAAAGGGAGTTAAAGGATCAGTGTTGTTTCAGCTGTCTTTTAAATCTTTCAACTTATGTTAAAGCAACAACAACCAAAAAAAAAAAAAAAAGTAAATTTTTTGAACAGGGTCGGAAAAATCAAAGTGTTGAAATGAGGAATGGTTACCACCAAGCAGTAAATGTGCACATTTTATGTGTGCAAGTTAATTATGCCACTTCAGAGGAGCTTGTGAAAGGATAAGGAAAGCTGCATAAATTTAGCTGTAATCCAGGCAGGCAGAACTCATTTGCAGGGATGGTCTTATCTGGGCACTGCAGCTTTCTCACAAAATTAACCTTGGATATTTGGGCCCAATTCAGAGAGTGTTTGATTCTCTCTCTCTCGCGCTGTCTCTCTCTCTTCCCCCTCTTTTTTTTCTCGCTCACTTCCCCCTGTAATTCTCTCATCCTTTTCACAATCCCTTTGCCGCTTTCATTCTAAGTCTCTCTCTCTCTCTCTCTCTCTCTCTCTCTCTCTCTCTCTCTCTCTCTCTCTCTCTCTCTCTCTCTTCCATGTTCACTCTCCCATCCTCTGAGAGGAGGCCATAAAGAGTAACACAGAGAAGAACAGAGTTCTTGGAGCGATGTTTGACAGAATAAATAAACAAGGCCAATACTAAGCCCTTATACATGAATGACAATGTACACTATACACAATTACACAACTGAATGTATCCTTCAGTGTAAATTCTGTTTAATCAAAAGCATGTCAGTCTCCCTCCCTCCCTCTCTCTATCCCTCTCTTTCTTTCTCGCACTCTCAGTGATCACACGGTCATTATTTGCCCGAAAGGTCCATTGATTTTTTTTTTTTTTTTTTTTTTTTTTGTGAAGCAGGCATCATCATTATTTTTCCTAAGAACACTACTGTTATGAATAAATTAGGTCTGCCAGTCTCAACTAATTTTAATCAAATTAATTATAAGATATGCTGATTAATTAATCAAATTAAATCACAAATAACTGCATGTATAAATATCTGCTAAGAAAAGTCCCCAAATTAAACAAATTAAAGACATGACGTCTTCATTTTGGCTGAGTGAATCACTAAATAGACGTTACAAAAAGTCACTTTTCAAGTCAATATACTGTTTTTTTTTTTTGTTTTTTTTTTTTGTTTTTTTTTTTTTTCCCAGTATTATTGAACATAAG
The DNA here is from genome assembly GCA_038021265.1 of Cyprinella venusta. NCBI lineage: Eukaryota > Metazoa > Chordata > Actinopteri > Cypriniformes > Leuciscidae > Cyprinella > Cyprinella venusta. The sequence goes on from CM075878.1 coordinate 9,116,692, forward strand.
GTGTCTAAAGTATCAGTACTCGGTACTCAGGGGGGTGATATAGTTTCCTTTAGATATCTATACCATTAATCCAGTTGTGTTATTATTCAGATAAGCTTAACTAATTCCTGTTGCTCTATATCAATAATTTAAGGAGTAGTTCACTTTTAAAAAAAAAGCTTTTGCTGATAATTTACTCACTCCCATGTCATCCAAGATGCCCATGTCATTCTTTCTTCAGTCGAAAAGAAATGAAGGTTTTAGATGAAAATATTCCATGATTTTTCTCCATATAATGCACTTTACTGGTAACCAAACAGTTCAAGGTCCAAAAGACAGTTTCAGTGCAAACTACAAACTGTTGAAAGGGCTTTAAACAATTCCAGACAATGAATACGGGTCTTATCAAGTGAAACAATAGCTCATTAAAAAAAAAAAAGTTTAAGTTTTATAAGCTCAATTGTCACCTTGCTCTGTTCTGTGATGCACATTCGTGACTCTCCTGTTCGAACTCGTTAAGCAAAGTGAACAAATCTTTTTTTCATGTCATTTGGTTCATTCAACAAACAAAATGAAGGAATTGACTCGGAAAAAGATTCGTTCATTTTGATGAATAGTTCGAACAGGAGTTCGAACAGGACATGGGTATCTTGGATGACATGGGGATGAGTAAATTATCAGCAAAAGTTTTTTGTTGTTGTTGTTGTTCTTTTTTTTCTTTTAAAGTGACTACTCCTTTAACGGTTTATGGCCATTTTTGTCATCCATCCATCCATCCATCCATCCATCCATCCATCCATCCATCCATCCATCCATCCATCCATCCGTCCATCCATCCATCCATCCATCCATCCATCCATCCATCCATCCATCCATCCATCCATCCATCCATCCATCCAAGCTTAACTTAAAAACTTTCAAAAGCATAAAAATATATTACTGACCCCAAACATTTGAACGGTATAGTGTATGTATTCATATATTATACAATTGATTTCCATTCACAATTATATACCCTTGCATTTGTTTTTTGTGTTGTTTTTTCACTGATATGGCTTGCTACTCTGAATTTAGTATTCGTTACCTACTGTATGTAAGATGTTAACATGTCTTAACTTTAGACAGTTAATCACAGACAACACTGGTGAGATGAAGTGAGCAACTGGACGTATATCAGTCTATGCTTTTCGGTTTATATTAGCTGCTTCTTTATGTATGTATATCTAGCTTAGTCGCTTCAAGCCCGCATGCTAACATATGCTAATCATTCTTCAGTGTCCGTGAGGCAGGAGGCTTCAAAGTAGTGCAGCAAAATCTCAAATTAAGATGTTATTTTTATTTTAAGTGGAAGAGCTTCAGAATTCTAAAGCCTCTTTTTATTTCACACTGTAAGTTCCTCTGATGTTCGGGCACTTTTAGAAAGACAGGACGATGATGTTTTTTCTATTTTAAATCTGGAGTTTTACTGAACTTAGGGTAAACTTTGCCTCTCTTCTGAACTTTTTTCATTCGCTATTAGCTAACTAAATATTGAACTTACTGTTTGCGAGGGAAAAAAAAAATAATGCTACATTTAGTCTAAAAAAAGACAAATATACTTTCCTATGTTGTATAAATGCACATTTTCATACAATAAATCGCTTTCCCAACAGCTTTCCAAAAAGTTGAATGGCAAAAGTGAATTTCAAATTATAATTCCTACACCATATAAGCCACTTTAAAAGGGTGTGTAAGAACTCACCAGGAATACACAGCACATTCCTGCTGACTCCTCAGTTTATGCTGGAAGGATAGAGCACAGTTCACTCCTTTGGGTATCAGAAAGAAAATCACAAACAGCATGGCAAACATAGATAAGCCCACAATTCTACTTATTATTGACAGCGGCACGAAAATCACGGCTGATTGGACTAATTGAAATTCATGCACGAGTCATGGCATTTAGCTCCCTCTCTCTCCTTCCCCATAGCGCATTCATCCAGACAGCTTGAAGGATGGATGTTAATTAGTTAACACTAAAATACCAAGCTCAATATCCCTGGTATACCCACCATCTCCCAGCCCACCTCAAAAAGGGAGGTGCGTTTCGTGCTTTGTTTTGAGAAAGAATCTTTCAAGGATTCAAAAAGGCCATCTAGGACACAGGCCATTTCTTTTCAAGTACACATTATTGTCCAGAAAATGAGCTGAGCGTACACTCTCTGCACAGTCATGGCATGATGCCACTACAGAAAGTGTGATGGCAACCAAACTGAATTCATACCGTCATCATTTACTCACCCTAATGTCATTCCTGCTGACAAAGAAAAAGTGATTTTCTTTCAACTGTGGAAGTATATTATTTAATATAGTGTTCCAGCTGCTCTTTTCTATACCACAAAAAAGTAGATGGTGACTTGCCGACTGATGTATTGCTACAAACATAGACAAAATGTATCATAAAAATATTGTAAAAGTCCATATATCTTGTGCAAAGTCTTCTGAAGTCCAACTATAGATGTATGTGAGTAACAAGCTGACAGTCTTTAATAGCTGTCAAATGTCATCCACTTCAGGCATCAGACTTGCATGTTCACAAGCCGTAAATAATAACCAAATTTTAATTTTTGGCTAAACTATCCCTTTAATTATTTGTTTAGGAGACTCTATGGTGATTTTTAAATATACTTCACATTGTATTGACAGGTTGAAACCTTATGAGAAATGACTGTGTAGAAGTAAAAGTAGAAAAAAAACCCCATTAATTAAATCCAAAAAATGTTCACATGAAATCATTGTCTGATTATGAATATGCTTTATCTAATCAATAGAATTGTGGCAACAGATTACAAGCAATATTATTAATTAAACTTAACAAATTAGAATTGAGCAATAATTAATCAAATTATTCCTTAAAAGTTAACCATTTAAAATGAGTAAAGTTTAAAACCAAAAAAATTAACAAAGATATCTCACTAACAGACAGACGTCAAAGATTAATTAAGAACTCTTTATTTTATATTGCCAACATTGAAGACACCTGATGTTAACAAGCAGAATCACTGAAGGAGAAAACTGTCATTTGAAAACAAACCTTAAAGTAACACCAAGTAACTTTTCCTCTTGGGTCGCCCTACTGGTTGGAAAAGAAATTGTCCATTGCCGCCTTCGTAAATAATTTAGCCTACCGTCGCACGCACGCTCGCTGTTTATCCACCACCGGCTTTAGAATGAACGATGTCCACAGACAAGGTAGAGTATTTTACATGATTTCATGAAAGGATGATGTATTGCGACATCAGAAACGAAGAAAAACGAAATAATGACTATTATAGTGCTTGATGTAAAGCAGTCGAATTTTGTAGTTCTTTTTGTGGTCGGGTTCCTACCCGAACCCCGAAGTTACGTAGTGCCAGTAAAAGTGATACAGACCCCGTGAGGCGACGGCAGAAGTGCCTTTCACCCTGTTACGACTTGATGAACCACTGATAAGATTTTGGAAACATTATTTTAAGTAAACAATGTTAGATAGTGTTGCTTTAAACAAACACCGATCACCATGATGGTGAATTAAATGTATGTTTTTTGGTTGTTGTTTTAAGTTTTACTCATTTTACTCACTTTTGCTTGTAATTTTTTGATTAGATAAAGCATTGTCATTTTTACAGTGTATGCAGAAATTCACGCAATTCAATTTATTAATTTTGTTTTCTATAATGATAATACAATTTATTACTACTACACTGTAAAAAATATTGTTGAATTAACTTAAAAAATTAAATAACCTGGTTGCCTTAAAAATTTAAGTTGATTGAACTGGAAAAAGTTACGTGAGTTACGTGCAATGAAGGAAATTGATTTAATCATCAGAAACTCAAAATAATAAGTTATCTGAACTAAATAAATTATTTGAGTTGATTTGACAAAAGAAAAAAAAATGTGATAACAAATCTTGAAAAAATCTTTTTTTACAGTGTACTACTTCTACAACTAATGCATTATTTGATTTAAATTAATAATAATATATCCCTTGTGTGTTTTGATTTAGTCAGAAGAACCTATTCAAAGTATTTGAAGAGAAAATGACAGCTTAGTTTTGAAATATATTACAGATACAGCAGTGGAGTCTGGGACCCCAAAATAAAGTCTGTGAAAAATTTAACATTGCGGTTTAGAAATATTGATTCTTTTTGAAGATATACAATATAGTAAGATTTGTACATTTGTATGAGAGACTTTGACACTATGCTGTCCTAAAATAACAGATTTTGAGGTGCAAAAAATGTTCTGGCACATTTCAAGGGACAGGAAGACATGAATTATCATTCAGAGAGAAGCATTCATCACCTATCTAAGAGCTCTCTCTACTCCTACTCTCTATAAGTAGGCCTACATGAACACTAAGGAGTGCCAGGCGACTTTTTCCCCCGTAATTGCAGCAAAATTAAGTTTGATTATACAGCAAGAAAATTAACTGTGTGGTTTTATCAGGCTAGTACAGTCTGGAGAACCATCCATGCTAAAATGGTGGTGGCCCTTCTGTGCTGCCAACCACAATCTCCTCCGCGCCGTTTCAGGGGCTTTGTTTATCTCATTTTTCAATTAACCTCCTCGATTTAACTCCCATCATAAAGCAGTGTGCATGTTTTTGCTCCAAACAGCAAATAAAATCTTGTACATTCCTCCCTTCTCCTCGCGCTGTTCCCTTTCAGTGTTTTCTCTCTCTCTCTGTGCCGTGTGCGGTGGCGGCAGCGGTGCCTGTGCTTCACAGGACAGGCGCATTTTGAAGAGGACAGAGCCGATGTTTCAGATTTGAAAGGCTGAATCCGTCATAAGTCCACTTTGGAGATATTTCGGGTTGTGATAAGTTCTACCTACTTTGTTGTATGGCATCCTTTCCTGGCACGGCTTGGCAAACAGACCGCAAGATTGTGATGAAAAAAATAGGCTATATATGAGATGCGTGTTAAATTTAGTTAATGTGACAATAATGCATTCGTTAAAACAGGCTCTATTTGATCCTATTAATCACCCAACCCGATCTACGAGGTGGTGATTTGAATCGTTCAAAAAATCGTTTTTAGAAAGAACTCATTATGAAGGACAACCCCTGACCCCGCCCCTAAACCTGAACAGATCGTACGAAAACACGTGAGTGAGATGGTACAAATTCATTCAAATTAGCCACCAATTCAGCGAAACTATTCAGGAATTGGCGTGATTGTGTTGGAATCACCCGTAGTTCAAGCCAGAGTTTTTTTCGACACCAAACATAATTTGTAGTGTGCCTCCCATCCAATCATCGCAAAAAGCTTTGTGCTGTCACTTTTGATAAGAATGAGGGTCTTATCTAGGACCCTTCGAGACATGACTCGAAAAAAGATTTGTTCATTTTGATGAACGAGTTTGAACAGGAGAGTCACGAACGCTCATCACAGAACAGAGCAAGGCGAGCATTTGCGCTAATAAAACTTAAACTTATTTATTTACTTTTTAAATGATTGTTTCTCTAGATAAGACCTTTATTCATCATCTGGTGTCGTTTAAAGCTCTTTAAAGCTGCACTGAAACTGTCATTTGGACCTTGAACTGTTTGGTTCCCATTGAAGTCCATTATATGGAGAAAATCCTGGAATGTTTTCATCAAAAACGTTGATAAAACCAAGAATGACATGGACATCTTGGATGACATGGGGGTGAGTAAATTATCGGCAAATTTTTATTTTTTATTTTTTATTTTTTTTAAGTGATCTACTCCCTTAAAGTGTACCTATTATGGCATTTAAAATGTTCCTAATATTGTTCTGGGAGTCCCCAACAACAATTTTACAAGCATGCAATGACAAAAAACACTTTTGTTGTCTTATAATATGCGTTTATTTTTACCTGAATTGCCCACCGACTCCCATATGAATCGTTTTAGCGAGTCCTTTGTCCAGACCCCGCCTTTGCGTGACGCTAATCTGCGGTGATTGGTCAGATGACCTAGTCAGTTGTGATTGGTATTCTTTGTGCAGAAAAACGGAACTCCTATTACCTTAAATGGGTTCTCAACTCCGGTCCTCGCGACCCACTGCTCTGCATATTGATCCTCAGCTCTTTAGGATAGAGCCGGCTCGCGAATCCATACTTTATAGCGTTTAGGTTTGTGAAGCAATCATCTTCAAAATGACGCGAACACAGAACAAGGTTTGGGCTATACTTGTGTGGTATAGCAGTACTTGTATATATGAACTGCAGCCACTTAGTCTTCAAATACTCCTCACTTGGCAGGTTAAAAAAGTTCGCTTTTGCGTCGCACTTCAAAACACACAAATCAAATCTCGTCGACATGATTGTTTTCCGAAGCCCAGATCTCGAAAGTCCAAAAAGGTGCGGTGGGTCCAAACCTCCATGCTCTCAGACCTCCCTGGCCAGCCCAGGCAGGGTGGCCCGTCCTGGGCCAGTTTCAGATTTGCCCGCCACCCCTGGAGCTCCGGTTTTCCCTAGCGTCTCCGAGCGCAATAAGTGGGCGTTTCTTATTCAAATAACTTGTCAAGTTGACGTCAACCAGACAAAGGAAAAGCATCGTTCTTCCAACGATTCATATCAGCGACTCAGAGTCGACTCTTGTTTTTGAGAGACAATAACTTTGTATACGATGAACTTTCATGTTTAAAACTTTGCAGGATGTTTTCTTTCACTTAGATCTATGTTAAACACTACATGAAGGGCAATTTTCAAAAACCCAAAATAGGTACCCTTTAAGCAGACTGTCTACTAATACTCTAATGAGAGGTAGTTAACATGTAGTTCCAAAGTACTTATAGTCAGCAAAATGTTCAAAAGGGACCATCAGTGTTACCAGAATGTTAACTATAATGCAGGGCATGTGCCATGTGCTTTCCACATAAGCTTGAATCAACTTTGAACATATTGCTGGTGGAATTACACTCTGGAACGAGGTCCGGCTCAAAATGGAGGCTCAGCAAATGGAGGCACCAAAGCAGCGGCACTCACCGATTAATCACTTCTAATGAGCTACAGGCCCTGAGGAATACAAGAAAAATCAAAACAAATTAATAGGAAGCAATGGAGAAGATTGTAAAATACTCATTTGCACCCCCCCCCCCCCCCACAACAGACAACAATTCCCCCATCCAATCAGTGCCCGGGCTTTAAGAAATCAACCATACTCTTATCTAGGGAGGGATGCTCTTCTGACAAGCCTGTGATTGAATGAATGCATTATCCATCGCTCAAAGAGACACGCGCTGTTTCCTCAATTTTTCCCAGGGTTGCTTGCTTGGGTCGGCGCATGTTTATGGCTGTCCTGTTATGGATGACTTGGGCGCACGGTGGAGAAAGACTCCTTCAAACTGATGGAGGGTGCGCTGCTTATTTCAGCACAAACGCTCACCCCGAGAGCAGGCGTTTAGCATCTTAAGCACAGCCCACGGTGTAGAGCATGTCAACAGTGCAACTCTGATAGATCAATCTGGCTTTTCAAGATGAATCCAGTTCTGAATAATTTTGAGCAGCATGGCGAACCTTTCACTGCTCTGCAAGTATATGTGTGAGACTTACTGTAATGAAATGTTTAAACGGAGAGCACACTTGGGTGCAGTGCGTGTACAAGCGTGCGACAAGCAACCTGAGTTATGTGGTAGTATTTTTGTTATGTACGGATATTAATGAATCGCATTTGGTATATTTAATGTTAAAATGCCTCACATGTTTTTTAATTGATTTTCCATGTCCCTTGAAGGCATAATTATAAAAATACATTCAAGGCATTCAACTGATTAAAATGATGTCAAGTGACTTGTACAGTCAAATTAATTGTAATCATATTGCACATATCAGCATTAACTAAGAACATGTCAATTCAAAAGCCTGTAAAGATAAGACTATTATTGTGGTAGATGTAGTAAAAAATGTGTTAAATGTTATGAAATAGTGTTACTTTAGTATTATTTATTTACTCTTTATGTATTAATATTTAGGTAACACTTTACAATAAGGTTCATTTATTAAACATTAGTTCATGCATTAACTAACATGAACTAACCATTTGTTACTGTATGCGTTATTCTTTGTTAACGTTAGTTAATACAAATCTAGCTGTTCATTGTTTGTTCATGTTAGTTCACAGTGCATTAACTAATGTTAACAAGATTTTAATCAAGTATTAGTAAATGTTGAAATTAACATTACCAAAGATTAACAAATGCTGAAGAAGTATTGTTCATTCTTTGTTAATGTTAACTAATGTAGTAACTAATGAACCTTATTGTAAAGTGTTACCAATATTTATTTAAATTGTACTTAAAAATTTTAGTCATTTAGTGTGTTTTTGTGATTTTTATAACTACTTTTCTATTTCTATTTACCTTTCATTTATATTTATTTCAGTTTTCGTTTGAGCAATTTTAGTACTTAAATCTTATTTCTGTCATTTTTGTATCTAATATTAAATGAATGAAGACAATTTCTAATAGTTTTAGTTAAAAACACTGATGTGATCTTTATACCATATTCTAAACATTATTAAATTCATAACTAAATGTGTTTTTAAAAACTTAATTTTATTTCACATTTAATTTTGATGATATCGTTGCACATAAGTTGAATCTCACTGTATTTCTTCGCCTTGTGGACCCCATTTTAAAGATGCTTTCTCAAGTTAAAAGCAGTTTTATTTACAAAAAAAAGGCTTTTTCCAGTGATTTTGAATGCAATGAACTTGTTCTGCGTGTATGGCTGCTTACTCATTATGTGCTGCCTGCTTAAATTAAATTTGACATATTATTCTTAATATAATTAACTGTATCAAATGAATGTGTCGGAACGGCAGCCCTGCTTTAATTGCAATTATGATCGTTCATTTATAGAGTATTTGTGCTTCCTTCTAAATATGTTCAAACTGGAGTCTTTTCTGCCTCGCCGCTATCACACAATGGCCGCATGAGTCACATGTAAATCTTCCATACAGTGTCAATTCAGATTCAGTTCACGCACAGAGAGGAAAAAACTCACAGCAGAGAGACGCTCTGATTACTACTCAGCCATAATCCCTTTTCTCTGATCTCTGCTGATTTTAGTTTAATATTCCTGGGACTTTTTTTTTTTTTTTTTTTAGAAGGGGGAATTATTCAAATACAAGGTAGAAACCGCTTCTCTACCTGCAGGCATTTGAAAGGGAAGTTTGGAGGGAGGGAGATAAATCGGAGCAAAGTGCTTATATTGCCTCCAAGCTTTTTCCTTCCTGACGTTTCCTTCAACGGCAGTCGGACATCTCGAACACCCGAGGTCATTTCCCCTCCTGCCCTGCTAATTTACTTGCGGGTGGCGTGTATTTGGGCGATGGCTAAAACCTGGCTCTTGAGCTGCAGATACCCGCGCCCCAGGCCACCCAGACTCACCCCTCTGATCTGGGGTGTTCGCTGATAGCGGCATGATAGCTGCCATGCCTTGAATTTCATTCCGAGATCAGCAGAGGAACAGGGGATGCTAAATCATCTCTGATAATCGGCTAGACGGCTAAAGCTGCCTAGCATGGCAGCCATTTACAGCGATTTCCTCATTCTGTAAAGCTTCCTGCACGTGTGCGATGGGGTGTCTAGGAATATTCTAGATTCAATACAAGTTAAGATTAATCGACAACATTAGTGTAAAAATGTTGATAAGGCCTACCACAAAATAGAAGTGAGATTCATCACCATGTTTTCTTTGTCAAGACAAGTCATCTTGATTTAAATAGCGCGTTACACAATACAGTGATTGCAGGAAAATTATGCATTTCGGCTGCTGTTCAGCTGAAGTCAGTTCAGTGTTGATTCGGTTCCTGTGTAAAGATCATCCATTATTAAATTAGTTCACTTCATCTATAAAGCAGTTCTGCAAAAAATGATGTCATTTTCCAGCTCAGTTCGGTCAGCATAGTCAGATCAATAACATTGTTGAATAGTGATAGTTCACTTTTAAATAAATTTGTGGTATGTTTTAGCTTATCTCAAGTGCATCCAAGATGTACTGTAGGTGTCTTTGTTTCCGCAGATGTTTAGGTCAAATTGTTCTTGTCTGTCTGTCATATAATGGACGTCTATGGTCACCACCTCAAAAAGCATGCACAGAGAAGTCCAAATTAAACATGATTTAATGACTTGTAAATGTAAGTACACATTGATGGCCTAAGACATGAAACGAGCGGTTTGTGTGAGAAAACGAACAGTATTTATATCATTTTTACCTCTTGTTATCACATCCACAAAGCACCAGCGCCCTCAGATCACTTGGACGTGGTTACAAGAGGTAAAAACGATATAAATACTGTTCGTTTCGTGTCTTAGGCCATCAATTTGTACTTACATTTACGAGTCATTAAATCATGTTTAATTTGGACTTCTCTGTGCATGCTCTTTGATGTGGTGACCGTAAACCACCATAATATGACTGATAGACGAACGGTTTGACCTAAAAATATCAAAATTGAAAATACTGTGGAAACAAAGACACCTACATCTTTGATGCCCTTGAGGTAAGCTAAAACATACAAAAAAAATAATAAAGTGAACTATCCCTTTAAGTGTCCCAAGTAAGCCAGAGGCGACAGTGGCAAGGAATTCAAACTCCATCCGGTGACCGAATGGAGAAACCAGGCTCAGTCAGACCGTCAGTTTTTCTGGCTAATGAACAATTACAGTATGATTATGATTCGGGCTGCATCACAAGTAAGAATTCGGATTGAGATAGGAATCATTAAAATATTCATCCAGCTCCTTTTTAAAAATCGGATTCATCACACCAGTATGGAGACGAATGTGGCCGTAGGTCTGTCATGTCGAAAAGGCCTTCAAGTAGACAAAGTCTCTGCTGACATTCAGGGCATTCTTGGTCGTGTTTAGGTGCAGGCGCCCCATCTTATCTGGATATGAACCGGGTCCGGCTGACCACCTTAACCTTATAAGGATGAGACAGACTAATATATGAGTAAATGCCATTCATTTTTACGATGTAACAAGTACATAGGGTGTTATAGTAAGTGTTTCTGGTTCCGGTTTACCTAATTTATGCAGCCTAACAATCATTTACTGATATGAATGAAAGAAATTGATCATATGTTATGTGTATTCCAGGTTAAAGAGAAGTGTTTTAGTCTAGATTTTAACTGACAGTGTGTCTGCTTTCCAAACAAGGCTAGGAAGATTATTCCAGTGTTTGGGCGATAAATAGGAAAAGGATCTACCGCCTGCTGTTTATTTTATTTTCTAGGTATTATCAACTGGCCAGAATTTTGAGATTGCTTTAGAAAAGGGTTACAGTAAAAGCACTTACAATTGGAAGTAAATGGGGACAATTTTTGGAGGATTAATAGGGAGAAATGTGAAGCTTATAATTTTATAAAAGCACTTTGGCTACGTTCATTCTTCTGTTAAAATGCGTGTGAGCTATAAAGCTGTTTTAATCAATTTCATACTCATTTCAGGGTTTGATGGTGTGTTGTCATGGCAACAAAGTTGAAAATTGGATATAACTCTAAGCTGCGTTCATACCGCCAGCGACACACAGCGACAAAGAGACATGACCCCATTCATTTCAACAGAGCTGGTGATTGTGGCAGTGACCGTGTGTCCAGCGACGTGACAAAGTTGAGATATGTTTAACTTTATGCAAATGTAGAGCGATTTTCGTGAGCGACGACTAATCAGAGTGTAGTCTGTGCGCTCTCGTGTTCCGCCACTATACATCCTATGGAGAGTGTCAAGGCAAGATGGAGAAGTTCATTTTAGCGGTCAACTTTCCCATAATTTCAGGAGCTTGAGTCAAACTGAACTGAATCGAGCTGAATAATGGTACTATTGATATCGTAGTGTATAAAGTGCTAAAGAAAGAAAGTCAGACAGGTTTAACACAACATGAGGGTGAGTAGAATTTGACAGAATTTTAATTTGTTGGTGAACCAATCATTTAAACCATGCACACTTCACCTTTCAACATGCACAGATAAACAAACACCTTAAAGCGTCAGGCGCAAATACATATTCAATCGTAACTGTTGCAGAAGTGATATTGCAGATTTGATAAAGGGATAATTCACTTTGAAATTCATTTTTTTTTGTATGGTTTAGCTTACCTCAAGGACATCCAAGATGTAGGTGTCTTTGTTTCCGCAGTATTTTCAATTTTGATATTTTTAGGTCAAACCGTTCGTGTCTGTCAGTCAATGGAGGTCTATGGTCACCACCTCAAAGAGCATGTACAGAGAAGTCCAAATTACACATGATTTAATGACTCGAAAATGTAAGTACACGTTGATGGCCTAAGACACGAAAACAAGCGGTTTGTGTAAGAAAACGAACACTATTTAAATCGTTTTTACCTCTTGTTTTTACCTCCCGCCAGACCACTTGGACGTGGCTGTGGTTACAAGAGGTAAAAACGATATAAACACTGTTCGTTTTCTCACACAAACCGCTTGTTTCGTGTCTTACGCCATCAATACTGCGGAAACAAAGACACATACTTCTTGGATGCGCTTGAGGTAAGCTAAAACATACCAAAAATGCATTTCAAAGTGAACTATCCCTTTAGTAATGTCTAATATCCCTTTAGTAATGTAGTCTAATTTTTAGCAATGGTGAATCTGTATTGGGGATTGTTTAGTGTAAAGCAAGGGCCAGAATGTAACCTCAGCTCTTCATCCAGAACTAGCTTTGTGTCAGTGCCAGCCTGGGGAGTCACACTCTGGGAACAGTCACTTGGAGACCCGCTGTCAACACAAACACAGCACAAAGAGTCCCAAACCGCCTTCACTCTGACAATGTGCAGCTTTAAGCTCTCTGCCAGATACCTGATTGGGGTGGTGGATGCCAGAAGAAGAGCTTAAGTACAGGCTTCAGAAAAGGTTTACCACCAAGATCTGTATTTACCAAGATTCCCTACAACTTCTGTTTTGCTTTTTCAAGGTATAACCTGCCGAGCATTTTCAGCTGACACATGAAAACATACTTTTTATAATTGAAGATTTAAATGTGGTTTCAAAACCTGACAGAATGTCATCATATCCTCCATTTTTAGTTGACATTAACAATAATTAGATTTTTTTTGACAATTGATTTTTTTTTTCTTCACATAATGCACAAGATACTGGGATAACGTTCTTTTTAAAATGGAAGATAAAAATGGGCTTTCTAAAAGTGTCTAACATGCCAGAATGTCTTTAAAAGTCTCATTTTTGTTCTGCAGGCATCATTGACAAGAACTGAGAAAACTATGACTGTTTTCACACTGGTTTCCCAAAACACTCTCTGGTCAGAAATACAATGGCTGAGATAGAAAATAGCAACATTGAGACAATGTTGCTATTTTCATGATGCACCAAAATCTATATACAGTTACAGTATATTCGTACTTGTTTGCGCAGACACATACACACACACAGATAAAATATATCAATATAATAATATATACCCATACATTATATAAACGAACTTTTATGTTATAATCGGTTGATTGAAACTAAAATGATTTTAGTTTTAGTTGAGAATAATTTGATACTTTTTTTACAAAGTAGTACATTTTATTTTAAGTTTTATTTCCACATTTTTGCACATAATATGCGTTGCATCTCACTGTTTTTCTGTGCCTTGTCCCATGAGCGACAAAATTTTAGGATGTTTTTTTCAAGTTAAAAACTGTTTTAAAAAGCCTCATCTATTTAAATAGCATTTTCCATTGCACACCATCTTCATATTATGGAATGTAAGAATACTGTTATAGTTTACATTTTGAACTCTGCCATTTGGTGAATGCATTTTAAAAATTTGGTAAAGAAGAAAAAGTTCACTCTTAGAAGAAAAAGTTCTATATAGTACCTTAAAAGGTTCTATCAGCGCTACATATTTGGAACCCCTAAAAGGTTATATACAGAAACATTTTTAAGGTTTCAATAATAAGAATACTTTTTCATACAAAAGGGTTACAAAGGGTTCTTTGTAACCAGGAAGAAGGTTCTATACGGAACCTTTGTGCCAAAAGGGTTCTTTCTTGTCTTTATAGAACCTTTTTTAGCATAAAAGGTTCTTTGGAGTTGAGTAAAGAACCCACTTCAGTGTAATGTTGTCTCAAATAGAACACTTAAATTTTTTTACAGCATCAAAGCATTTGTCGTTTTCCATTTCATTAAAGGCTTTTGAAACAAGGCTTTGTAAGTCAACAAGATTGCAAGTGCACATGAAGAGTTCCATTTGGGACAGGGCCGTACCAGGGCCTTTATACAGTGTAAATACACTACTCGCATGATTTGTACATCAAAATGGCATACAATAGTGCAAAAGTATGTGGAATAGGATGCTTTAGATGGTGCCTAGCATTTACGTAGGAGGTCAGTAATACTTGAAAAATATGTTGGCAGTCCCATTCATCTCAATGGAGTTTCATGTGTTTGGGCTCCAGATGGTGTCGCTAGTCTGCCAAGGGTCTAGCTGGGCCATACTAACCAACTAAACATTGATGCCCTGGAAGAAAAAAAAAGATTATCCCACTTATAGTTGTCTCTGCATATTAAGTTTAGAAAGGAAAATATCTAACATCGAGAACATTACACACATGTGGAGTTGATATGTTGTCTGATATTCAAATTTTAAGTGTTAGCTTTGGTTAAAAGAGCTACAGATACACATCAGAGCATTGGCTAATCTATTCTTATGATTTTGTGGTTTAAAGCAGCAGTCACTATTTCTTTGCTCTAATGTACAGTGCCCTCTGCAGGCAGTTTGTAACCCTTAAATTTGACAGAACTGGCAACATAATATGCACATAACAGCCCCTCAACACACACACACACACACACACACACACACACACAGAGAGAGAGAGAGAGAGAGAGAGAGAGAGAGAGAGAGAGAGAGAAATACATGTATAAAGATAATGAACATGGTTTTATACTTTCTGTATTAGACATTTGACATGAAGGACAGTAACACAAACATACAGGTTTGCATCCACTCTTAAAAATGTAAACGCCACTCTCAGAAAATGCAAAGCCCGTATAAATTTTTTAGCAGACAGATGCATGCTAATTAATCACACAAGCTAATGCCTCATGCCTCATACCCCAACAGGCTGTTTTCCCCGTGCTCTTCCTCTTGATATGGCAAATAACAGGCCTGCCTGCCACGCAAGCTAGACACTTTGTCAAACAAATATGATCAAAACAAAGCTAATGATGTGTAAATTGTTTATGATGTTCTGTGCAATGAGCAACCCTAGTGTGTGTGTGTGTGTGTGTAAGGGAGGGTAATCACTGCCATCAGCTTGACATAATCAGGAGGAAATGAATACGAGTATTTCACAGCACACTTTGAGCCAAACAGCGATCTGGGGGCCTGTGATGGATGCAGGGCAATTCAAATGACGTGAGTGATCGTTCGTGTATATTTCCCTGTGAAGTGTCATGTGTGGGACGTATGAAACGTGTTGATGATGAACGAAACAGGTACATAATGCACTGGCATGTGTAAATGAATCAGGTTTTGAGGGAAGAACATGTCCTCCGAAGGGACTATACTGTGAACTGATCTCAACACTTTCTGTTTGTGATAATTATATTATAGCATTTGAAGAAATGATGAATGCTTAGCAACATATGTACAGTAGGCCTTAATGTGAGCACTGGAAATCTAGTATTTAAAGGGATAGTTCACTTTGAAATAAATTTTTGGTATGTTTTAGCTTACCTCAAGGGTGATGATGTCCAAGATGTAGGTGTCTTTGTTTCCCCAGTATTTTGGTAGTTTCAGGTCAAACCGTTCTTGTCTGTCAGTCATATAATTGAGGTTTATGGGGTCCACCCTGGGTTTTTATATCGAACAGTATTTATATCGTTTTTACCTCTTGTAATCACAGTCATGTCCAAGTACTCTGAGGGCGAGGGCGCTTCTGTTGCCCTTCACTGTGAAGATCTAAACATATTTAGATACACAGGAAATTGCAATGGAAGATGATTTCGATATAACAGACAACGTTGATTTTTTTTTTCCTCGCAACTGCGCAAGAGATCACTTCTGCCGTTTGCGCAGAATGAAGCGCCTGTGCCTTCAGATCACTTGGACGTGGCTGTGGTTACAAGAGGTAAAAACGATATAAACACTGTTCTTTTTCTCACACAAACCGCTCGTTTCACGTCTTAGGCCATCAATGTGTACTTACATTTACGAGTCATTAAATCATGTTTAATTTGGACTTCTCTGTGCATGCTCTTTGAGGTCTGGTGACCATAGACCTCCATTATGATTGACAGACAAAAACGGTTTGACATAAAAATATCAAAATTGAAAATACTGTGGAAACAAAGACACCTACATCTTGGATGCCCTTGAGGTAAGCTAAAACATATCAAAAATTAATTTCAAACTGAACTATCCCTTTAACATCTATCAATAAAAACTTTTGTTAAGTTAGTATATTTATAAGTAAAATAATATGTAGGTTTCAGACTTTAATAACAATACATATGCAATCATTGCAAATCCATTCTCAAATGGCAATGGTTATTTTTCAGTGCTGTAACCAATGCATGTCAACAACATCATTGGCAGGTGTGTGTAAAAACAGATGTTTAGCGAATGGATCGAATTGAAAGCACACACACTTTAGCTCTCCAGGCAGCAGACAGCACCGCAGCCAGCAGTTCAGGCAGTCTGCAGTGTCTCCCGTAAGGGGAATGCAGCATGTGCCTGCCGGGCTGTCACACACCAGCCAAAAGGAAGCATAACCAACCCTAATCCAACACACCGAAGCAATGTATCGTTCTGCTGAATCCTCTGACAGAAATACAATGCACACTCACACTTTTAGATGCATGCAGGCGCACCACTTTATGTAAAGAAACACCACGCGCCTATTAATACGCGTACGTATTATCCAAATTCCTGTTTTGTAGTTTTCACAGAGATGATATTGTTACCCCCTTGTTCTGTGTAGTTACAGGGTAAGTGTAACTCCTGTGGGCTGTAAATTAAAGTGGTGCTTGTTACCCTCTTGTTCCATGTAGTTATAGGGTAAGTGTAACTCCTGCGGGCTGTAAATTAAAGTGGTGCTTGTTACCCCTTTATAGGCTCTATGCACGATCGCTTCCATATTTGTCTCAGCACGCCCACTTACTTCCGGTGCTGCGTCAGTCTATGGTCAGAAGCCGGTTTTGCGATAGGTGGAGATAGTGTCAAATTACACTTGCTGTTTATAAAAACGTCCTCCGGTTAACGTGAATAATGTTAACAACACTGTGAGGCAGTTAGCTGTCACGCAAGAGTAAAAAAGAGAAGTTATTTAAATTATATATTTCGAGCCAAATCAACAACTTTGAGTGTTAGTATTCTCTCATATCGTACGAAATTCGACTAGCGAATCAGCGTTTCTAAAATCGTTGTCTCCGTTTCTGAGAAAACGGATTTTATTACAGTTTTGCCGCTATACAGTTGGCCTGCAGAACGCGCTTCCGGAAGTAAAGACGCTGACTGAGATTCGTTCGAACACACGTCAGCAGGGTTCGCGCATAGAGCCTATTATCCAAAACTTAACATATTGTTCCCTTATACCTACACGGAAGTACACTATAATTACAGAAACGTACACCGTAATGTCAGTGTACTTACACAGTTGTTTGCGGGTCGTAAAATAAAGTGTTACCCAGAATTTTCATTTTGGAACCCTAACCCTTTAAAGGGATACTCCACTTTTTTTTGGAAATAGGCTCATTTTAAAATCCCCCAGAGTTGAACAGTTAGGTTTTACCGTTTTCTAACCCATTCAGCCGATTTTCTGATATTTAGAAGAATGTCAGTAACCAGTTTCTGGTCTCATTGACTTCCATAGTAGGAAAAAAAAATACTATGGAAGTCAGTGAGGCCAGAAATTGTCTGGTTACTGACATTCTTTTAAATATCAGAAAATCGGCTGAATTGATTCGAAAATGGTAAAACTCGACTGTTTAACTCTGGGGGAGTTGTAAAATAAGTAAATAATATTTACTTATATTGTAAATAATATTTCCAAAAAAAAAAAAAAGTGGAGTATCCCTTTAAAAGCTAGTTCCTGCAGGTCATACAAGTTTGTGATGGCAATTGGAGACAAAAATTGCAGTCTGAAACTTTAGATTCATGACAGAAATCTTAATTTTCCACCAAGAGAGAATTAGTCTTTGAATTGAACAATGTGGTAAAATCATTGCCTTTGGGAAACATTTATGCATATTTATAACCAAACATCTATAGTTTAAATACAGACACATACATCACAACACAAAACAAACAAATAAAGGGGACTAATCTTAGTTTCACTATTTGTGCTATGGCTGTTTATGGCTTATCTTAACGCATTTTGCACTATGCATAATGTAGAGCATTGAAACCGTAAATAAAATAACTATGGTAATTTCACGCAATTCCACTATAAATCAGTGAATGATGGTTCTTGTTCCACTTGGCACTGGTAGCACATGTAACGTTTGAACCTGAAAATAAAAAAATTAAATTTCTTGACACAGTCTCACCATGCAAGAGATGGATTTCCCTCTCCAGGAAATAAATGAACAAAAAGAGCATTCAATATGTAATTACCTGTCATAGACACAGTCACACCGGTGAAGGGAATTCAATATGCACCCGTGACACTTCCGGCGTAATGTGATGGAAATAAGTGTTTGTTTTGGTAGGTGGAGGGGGAGGTAGGTTAGTGTGTGTGTGTGTGTAGTGTAGTGTTTTTTTGGTGCCAGAGAAACTGCATCTAGTTGTTCATTATAACCAACCATAGAAGAAAATGAAGGCATGGAGAGATGTTTCGTTTCATGGACCAAAAACATTGTTTGCGACACTTAAGTTTATCTCAGACATTTCAAAACATCTCTCTCTCTCTCTCTCTCTCTCTCTCTCTCTCTCTCTCTCTCTCTCTCTCTCTCTCTCTCTCTCTCTCTCTCTCTCTCTCTCTCTCTCTCTCTCTCTCATACTCTTTGTAATGGTTGTGTGAGTCTCACTCAATATTTCTCATTCTTATTAACTGCATGGGTGCAATTTATTTTCCTCTCAGGCAACTAAGGTGGCTGGGAATGTGGGAGACTCTGGTCGACGCTGATAAGCCCACGCTCACATACAGGCCTGCAGGAGGATCCAGATTTACCAGGAAGACAATGTCCACTAGGTCACATTCGTGGGCTTACACACGGACACATGAGTGGAGTAATTTACTGCACCAACATAGATAAACTTAACTAAACAGATAAACAGACACGCTTATAGGAACCAAACATGCACAATCATTCAATTTATCAATGCTTTACGGCATAAGCATATGCATAAAAACATGTAACACATGAAAGCAAGTAGACTCGCTAGCCTCTGAAACAAGGAACTACATTAAAGGGGAGCTTTTATCCACCATCTTATGATGTAATGCAAGTCTCAGATGTCCCCTGAATGTCTTGAAGTTTCAGGCAAGTTTTGTGTTGAAACACCGAGTTTTCGTGCATGTATCTTTAAATGCAAATGAGCTGATGCTCACCACCCCCTTTCCAGAAGAGGACAAAGCCTGTACAGCTCGTGCCTCGGATAATCTGCTTACTCAAAAATTAACTCACTCAGGGGAGGAGCTAAGCTAATAAGGCAGATTCTGTGTCTGTTATGGGCGGGGCCTGTTCTAACAAGACGTCACATTGGAGCACATTTGTAAACGGCTCCTTTTGAGACATTGAGCATGCCAATAAAACATCCCCCACACCATTACTACACCACCACCAGCCTGCACAGTGATAACAAGGCATGATGGATCCATGTTTTCATTTAGTTTACGCCAAATGCTGACTCTACCATCTGAATGTCTCAACAGAAATCTAGACTCAGCAGACCAGGCAATTGGTCGAGCTCCAATTTTGGTGAGCTCTTGCAAATTGTAGCCTCTTTTTCCTATTTGTAGTGGAGATGAATGGTACCCAGATGAGACTGTCCTGACCAGGACCCCACCCCTAAATTCAAGCAACTGCCATGTGATTGGTTGATTAGATAACTGCATTAATGAGAAATTGAACATAATCCTGTTGGTGAGTGTAATTAGGGAATAGTAATTCCATTTGTGCTGCTAAGTTGGTGACTTGCATTAAAGAGAAAGTTTCAGAGCTGGAAAAAAAATATGTAATGATATTCCTCCCTAGTTGCTTGTTTGCGTTTATGTCTAGAAGCCGAGCAAAGCAGCAGAACGATAAGGGAGAAAAATGACAGTGCACACTGTGGCGTCAGGAGCACAGAGACGTCTATAAACTAAAAGAAGCACTGCACTGTCGGAATATGACAGCCAATCCATCAGGGAAATGGAAGCTCTGTCTACTGCACCAAGGAGAGAGTGGCCAGAACTTTTATAAATAGTCACGCATTTTTAAGGGAAATTGAAAGTTGTCAGATGTATGCTTTCCAGTCTTTCTGTTGATCATCCAAGTGGCCGCGTTGGCTGAATATGAATTGAATTGGCTGATTGAAACATCAAAGCATATACAAAGTAGGAAGGTGGAAGACTACATGGGACATGGAAGGACATGTGGGATGATTTTAATGGCCTTCTGTCTTAGAGGTTTTCTGAATGGGAGTTCATGAAAAGTTATTCATTAGTGAAATCGAATGTAACATTAAAACAACTCATCTAAACAAGTAATCGAAATAAAACTGAAAATGTCATATACTTTATCCAATCGTTGTACTACATGTTTCAGAGTGAAGAGCAGCACTGTGTTCATTTATAATATAGCAGCTCGATTAACAGTAAACTGAGTGTGCGCTAACACTTTATTTTGATGGTCCTCTTTGAACATTCTGTTGACTAAGTAACATTGCAACTACATGTCAGTTAACTCTCATTAGAGTATTAGTAAACCGTCTGCTTTATATCTGCTCCTCCAACAGACATTCCACTGGCTATACAGTAGGTAACTTTGCAACTACATTCTAACCCTGACCTACCAGTCTACTAATAGTCTACTGACACTCTAATGAGACTTAGAAGACAGGTAGGTGCGATGTTACTTATAGACAACAAAATGTGTTAAAGGGACCATCCAAATAAAGTAAAACCAAATTATGCAATGGGAGAAAACATATACCTGTATTTCAATACTTTTGCGCTCTCTCGCAAACGTGAGAAATGTTGCCATCACTCGCAAAGAACTCAAAAGTTTTGTGAGTGAATGAAACGTTTCTTGAGGAAACGCACACATTTTGAAAGTTTTAAAACTTTTTTTTTTTTTTTTTGAAGATTTAAAACTTTTGTGAGGGAACACAAAAACATTAAATTATAGCTATGAAAATGTGAGCTATTGGTTCACTGTATTTGGGAACTGTCTAAGAGATAATGAGGGAATTATTCTGATGGAATATAATGGAATAATGTGGAAAAGTAAAGCCTTTTTGGTTTATGTTGTTATTTTTTTATGATCTAGCCATGGAGTGAAGACAAGATCCCATGATCCCCGGATACTACAGCTGGTCAAGATAAAATGGATTCAGGGTCTAGACATAGTCAAGAAAAGGTAAGAATGCTCAGATGTTTTCTTTATTTCGTCAAGAGACACCCAACATTGCATACAAATTCTCAAATTCAATCAAAACTTCCATGCAGAACACAAGGGCTTTGAGTTTTTATATTAAAAGAAGAAATAAAAAAAAACCCCGGAAATGATCAATGTGGATACACAAATGAAATTCAAATTGAACTTCAAAGAGGAAACACAGTGTATCTAATTCAAAGAATACCAGAATGAAATAGGCAGGAGAGGCAGTTGATTAAAGCTGAATATCTCCTCATGTGGAAGTGTTAGGCAGACTTTTGAGAATGCATGTTAAAGAGAAGTACCCTGAGGCTCGGGACAAAATATGTTACATGGACGTGTGGTCATCCTTTCATCTGTCTGAGCAGCGAGACCTATGCTATTAACCTCATCAAAACTAGCATGACCTGCAAGTCAAACATTATGCCATGTCTCAAAGAATGTTCTTTCTGGACAACAACTGAACTAGAAAAAAAAGAGTTTAACTTTGAAGTAACTGCTAAAAAGAAATTGCAAAAAAGAAACACATTATACTGACTGCAAATTAGCAGAAGGTGTTAAAGGAGGCCTGAAAATTAGCATCACCGCATGGGAGACATTAGGTTCAACGATTGCCCTGCGTAATGGTTGAAGCAATGCTATACCGTTTTACTCACTTCTGTGCAGACTATACAAATAGCATGAGTTTCATATAGCGTCCAAGTTCCTTATCGCTCATGCTTTCAAGTCTTCTGAACACACGGTATAGCTCTGTGAGAGAAACAAAGGGTGACGACAGAATTTAAATTTTCGGGTGATGTATTCCTTTAATGGCTGTGTTTTGCTTGGATGAGCCCCATGCTAATCATTTCGGCAGCTTTCAGAAGAATATTTCTTAACTTCTCTGCCAATTAATTTCAAGCATTTCGGTTTCCAATTGAATAAAGGATTGTGCATCGGTATAGATTGTCTCTTTCCTAAGGAGTAAATAATCATATCTAAAATGACGATTAAATTAGCGCAGCCCTGCACGCGGAGGGTGACATTAAGATAACACCGAGATAAGATCTCCACACAGGGGCAATGTGTTTGTAATCAAATTCACTCAATTTCAGCCACACGCTCCAGTGAAAGAGCCCGCGAGGAAAAGCAATGGGCACCTCAGCCAAGATAAACGGTGGCCAACGTGGTATGATTTACACCATATGAATGGATAAATATTTCAATTTAAATGCAAAACATTAAACTGGCGGAGGTAGTCGATCAATGCAAGCATTCCGTAACATGCTTCTTTAGGGTTCATAAATAATAGCCATTGCAATTACTTCTCTCCAAATGAGGTTTTAAAGCTGGTGTGGCACAGCACGTCTTTATAGTAATGTTTTTATTTCCTAAACCTTGTGTTATTCTTGTTCTTAATGTAATTGCTTCTGTCTTTTGCCTCATCAAGCTGACAGATATCTGCAGCTGAACAGTTTCTCAAGATCTCCACGTGGCTCCTCTGTGGGTTTCTTCATTTACAGCCTCTCGGTCCATCACTGATTCCGTCACTATTAGATACTGAATAGAGCTGATAGAAACTTAACACAGTGATGGAAGTGTCTTTTATGATAAATATGCCTTATAATTCATTGATTGTAATCTGATACTTAGAAGTCCATCTGATCTTTACACTTTCTCAAGTTAAGGTCCCAGACTGGAATTCTGTATGTTCAGCATACAGTGAGATATTACTTGAATTTAAAACAAGTTTTCTTTTTTAAAATATATTTCAATATGTCATTTATTCCTGTGACAGTAAACAGCTCACATAGAAATCATAATGTGCTTAATGTGCTTAAAAAACTTAGGTTAGTGCCAGGGGTAGGTGTGAGTTGGGGTGAGAGTTTGTGTATGAATGAGTTGTGTATAAATGAGCTTTGTATGTGTATCTGTAATGTATGTTCTGTAATGATTGTGCTTATAAATTGTCTTTTGTATTCTGTATTTGTGTTTTAGGACCCTATTGAAAATTATATGATGCATCTCAAGAGGCTAAATGCTAATATACTTATTTGCTGCTCAAGAAACTTTGAAAATAGTTGTGTCTAATTTTTTGTGTGGAAACTGTAGTGTTTTGTTTAAGATTCTTGGATGAATAGTAAGTTCAAAAGAACAGCATTTGTTTGAAATAGAATCTTTTCTAACATTAGAAACGTCGGTAACACTTTACTTGAAGGGGTGTGCATAAGACTGACATGACACCATAACCATGACATGACATCTTGAATATGAAGTAGGGTTTATGTATGTTTATGACAAATGTTATTATGTCTTTCGCTCAATAATGACATTTTGAATGCAAATATGACATTGAACTATTAGCTATTATTGAACAATCCTAAAACACATGAAATACTCGTCTATCCCTCTCAGTCTCGCTTCCATTCTCATTAAAAATCAAAGATGGCACAGAAATGTGCTTCTGTGCAATCATAGTCACCTTGGCTAATATGACACATTCATTTCATTCATTGGCAATATCATGGCATCTACAATGGAAAACGCTGGCAATAGAATGCTGACACTGATGATGACGATGATGCTTATGATGATATTCGAAAAAATGTTTTGATGCCAAGGGATAAAAAACGGTGGCTTTGCAGCACAATACAGTGCCATTTGTCATCGGGCAAGGACAGTCGTAATCATCCCTTGCGCGTGCCTTTCCCCATCAGTCTTCCCCTCGCTGAGTATCAGGATCAATCTAGGCTCATTTATTTTAATCGTCTCCTGTTTGCTAAACTGGCAAAGTCAACAGAGGACGACAGAAACAAGCCTCGCCCTCAAAACAAGCAAAAAAACTGTCATTTTCAGTCTCATAACATGTTGTTGTTATTCTGCAGAAGTGTGATTGTGTTAATATTTGTTTTAACCTTAGACATGTTGGTGATTCCACTGATGTTTAGTTACATTTAGTTAAATAGGCCTACATTTTTCTTCTAGAAACTTGAGAAATTTGAGAGTAATTTGAGAATAATACAACTGAAATTGTATAGCAAAATGGCGGACACATTAAAGTATAGCAGCCATAGACAGATAGCAGCAACGTACCAAAGCAGCCAATAGTGCGTCTATGTATTTATTATGTTCAGGATCACTAGAAATTCACTGTGTGTTTGATAAGGGTTGGAGCTAAACTCAGCAGGACAGTAGTCCTCCAGGTCCGAGTTTGAGGAACCCTGACTTACGGTTTCATCATAGGCCTACTAATTCGATGTTATATAAGTTAGCCTTTTTAGATGTAAGGGGTCTTGACATGTTAAAGTTAAGATTTATAGACCTAATAATGTGCCACAGAAAGAAGCGCACAGCCGTCTTTAGATTTTTTTTTTGTGTGTGCCAGATCTTCATATTTAAATATCTTCATCATTTATGTAGCCTATAATGAATGTTTCATGTAATTATAGACCATTTCAAAAGATGTAAACAACACTGGCCCAGAATCACTTCCTGTTTCAGTTTTTTAACACTACATAAAAGCTGGGATAAAATACAACCAACAGAACATTTAAAACTGAATCAAAAAGTTAAACAAACATCTTTAAGAAGTTTTCTTTACATGTGAAATAAAGAAAACAGTTACAAACTGAAACAGGAAGTGCTTCTGGACCAGTGTTGTTTACATGTTTTGGGAATACGTTTTTCTACATTTTTTTTTCAAAATAATAAAATAAACAGTAATTTATGTAATCAATTAATTAAATAATATTTTATTAAATTAACGTGATTGTGGACCGTTTGGTGAAAGGCGATGGCACCTAGCGAGTCTTTTCTCTGCTGTGTGAACTGAACTGGCGGGTTGCTATGGTTTCCTACTTTGTGAGCTGAACGTCAGCACTATGTGTACACGTGACACGCAATATCTATGACGTACTACGCAGAACATGAGCTGAAGAGGCGTTCGTTGTACCTTTGTCCAAGCTATCCAAACGCGAAAATCACATAAAGTGAGTAATCCTCGCTGTTATATTATACATTTTGAAAGAGAAAATATAGCACAACATAATCACCATCAGAATTTACAACTTGTGGAGTGAAATAAGAGAAACAAGCGTTAATAGATTGCATGAAGCTACTGCTACTTTAGCTCGCTGGCTAACGTGAACTGATGTGAAGTTGCTCTCTATCATTCATCTTTACAAACCACATAGCATCACTAATGAAATATCAGCAGTTCAACGCGTTTTCACCTTATGTTAGATTATAAAGCACAGTGCGCTTTCGTCTCTCCAGGAAACTAGCTTCTTTATTCAGCTTAGAAAACTAAACAGAGAGCTGTGAGCTGACGTGACAGCATCTTGTCATATACCTGTGCTGCATGTTTAGCCAACATAATGTGTGAGTGACTGAACTGTAGTTCATGGGAGTTTGACACACATGCGCGCACACACACTGCCTGACGTTATTAGTATTAGTAGTTTTAAACAATGTTGAAATACATTTAAAGTCAGAGACCACAAGGGTGTAATGTTTACGTTTATCTGTCTGCCTGTCTCTGTTTGTCTGTCTATCTAATTTTTTTATCTATCTATCTATCTATCTATCTATCTATCTATCTATCTATCTATCTATCTATCTATCTATCTATCTATCTATCTATCATCTACGTAATGTCTGTCTGCCTATATTTATATTTTCTATCTATCTATCTATCTATCTATCTATCTATCTATCTATCTATCTATCTATCTATCTATCTATCTATCTGTCTGTCTGTCTGTCTGTCTGTCTGTCTGTCTGTCTGTCTGTCTGTCTATCTATCTATCTATCTATCTATCTATCTATCTATCGTCTGTCTTTTTGTCTGTCTATATGTAATTTGTGTATGTCTAGTATCTATCTGTCTGTCTGTCTGTGTGCGTAGGCTAGCTGGATATGACAGTTTTAATTTCTAAACATTTTTTTTGAATATTTGTTTGGTGATTTGTTTAAAATATGCATTTCCATCCAGGTTTCAGTTCGCAAGTCTTTCTTTATAATTAATGGGCTCTATGCACAACTGCACTACTTCCTGAACTTCAGCCAGCTCCTTGTTTCCTGTCTATCATTATTGGACAATTTGATTAATTCAGGTGTGCTTGACCTCAGTAGTCACGGCAACAATAATCAAACACACCTGAATTAATCAATGTGTCCAATAATGACGGACAGGAAACAAGAAGCTGGCTGAAGTTCAGGAAGTAGTGGAGCTGTGCATAGAGCCTATTGTGAGTTTTTGAATGCTTTTATTGTACATTTATTTCTTTAGTGTTACTTACTATTATACTACTTATTAATATTTTTAATTAATTTATTTTTATTTCTTCAGTTTTTTTTTTACTTTAGATTGCATTACTATTTTTTAAAAAATAAATATTTTTAGCTTTTAATTTCAGTTTTAGTAAGTTTGGTTCTTAAACATTTATTTCAGTTTGTTTATCAAATACATTTAAATCTCATTTTAACTAGTGGATCGGGGGTCGAAGCGGAGACAGGTGAAGCCTTTGGCTGACTCTCTGCTGGATGTTCTGGACTATGACAGCTCAGATGACAGTGATTTTGAAGTTGGAGATGCATCAGGTAAATAGTCTCAAAACAATTTCCCTGTCATATTGATGTATGTGTTGGGTATAATACAAATGACAAAAAGTGGGATTGTGGATCAGTTAGATCTGTAAAATAATGACAAGTAATGATTGCAAGTCTCATACAGTTAAAATACTCAAATCATAAATGATAGTTGCATGTATTTATTTATACTGCGCACAACCATTTTAGACTTGGGCCCGCCCCTGCTTGGGTTTTCTCACCTGTCATGAAAACAGCTGCTGAGTTGGAGATGAGACCTTCATCACCACGTGTGTCACTGTTTTCCTCTGCCTGTAGATTAGACCTCATGTAATGCATTATTAACACTGGAGTCACATAAGCAATGGCTCCATATCACTATGACACTCCGGAGGTTAACGCAAAAGCTAGGCTATCCCATCCAGCTGCTGTCAACCAAAGTGCAGAAATATCTGCAACCTGATAATGAAATTCTAACACTTTGACTTTGAGTTTTACTGCATGAAATTTCTGGTCAGATTAATCACACCAATCTGTTTGGGCAATATATCATTGCCATTTGCTATATAAAAATTATACTAATGCATTAATTACTAGAGATGGCACCGATGTGAGATTTCTCTGCCGATACCGATTGATGATTATTCAGAATAATATCGGCTGATGCTGATACCGATAGTTTGTTTTTTCTTATTGATAAAAAAAATCTCTCCCAAATAATGTTGCAAACTATACAGAGAACCCTCTCCTTTGGTACACTATAATATTTAAGGTTAAAATTAACAATAGGGCTATAGTCTGCTGTTTATTTACAGATATTAAATTTACACTCAAATAATAGTTAAAATGTTTGTGTACTTGGACGGTGACACATATAAGGTAGTTTTCATAAGCACTTGTCTTCATGGCAAATTTTATTCAAACATACATATATAACAGTAAATAAGCTTCTCTCTATTTTTTAAAGTGAACTAACAATCGGATGACGTTCCTGAGGTAACTGCAACATTATGTGATATTTTTCACAATCTGTTTTATTGACGTCATTTATATTTTTGACGTCATTGATGACAGTTTTTAATATTATTTGGGTATTTATGATTCAACATGTAGCAAGGTAATGGAAAACAATCACAATTGGAAATTTACATATTGTGATAAGAACTGAAAGTGATCACAGCAGCAAGGCTGCTTTAATACACTAGATAAATAAAAAAAAACAATAACATATATATATATATATATATATATATTACAAATTATTTGCACGTAAATACTGTATATAAATACATAATCTATATTATATATAAATATTTTATATATGAATAACGCATTTTCTTAAATATACATGCATGTGTCTGTATTTTATAAACAAAATATTATACACAGCACACATACATATAAAATATATTAATATATTATGTAAACAAAAACTTTTATTTTTGGATGTGATTAATCACAATTAAACTTTGCACAGCCCTTATATATATATATATATATATATATATATATATATATATATATATATATATATATATATATATATAAGGGCTGTGATATATATATATATATATATATATATATATATATATATATATATATATATATATAAGGGCTGTGATTATATATATATATATATATATATATAGTTGTATATATAGTTGTATATTGAGTTATCATCTATATTTTTGTCATTTTAAATATTTATAAATTGTTGATCCATTGTACATGAAACAGAAGATTGCTGTCAGCAGAGTATTTTTTGCATCACATCTGGGGTATGTTTTGTTCTGCACAAAACACTGCTAAGTTAATTTCCCATTTGTCTCAGGTTCAGAGGGCACCGGCAACGGGAGTGATGAGGAGGGTTCAAACGACAGCGCTGCGGGCTCTGAGAGCGACTCTGATGCTGTTGGCTCAGCTGATGAAGAGGGCATAGATGAAGAGGAGACCAAAGATTTGAATGAAGACACTGAAGAAGAGGAAAAAGCCAAGGAACAGTCTTTCTCTGAGGAGACCAGCAGCAAAGAAACAGAGGGAACCTCCAAGAATCGCAGGAAAGGAGAAAAATCCTCTGATACAGAGCCAAATGGTAGTGGGACCGCAGAGGAGGCCTCGGGAGAGCCAAAAAAATGGAACCTCCGACGAAACCGGCCCATGCTGGACTTCACTACGATGGAAGAGCTAAACGAAATGGATGATTATGACAGCGAGGATGACAATGACTGGAGGCCCACGCAAGGAAAAAAGAAAGGCAAGGCATCATCTGGGAAGGAGAAAGAAGGGAGTGATGAAGAGGATGATGGTGGTAGTGATGAAGAGGACAATGAGGATGATGAAAACGAGACTAGTAGCAGTGATAGTGAGGAAGAGGGAAAGAAACCAAAGAGAAAAGCCGGCAAAAACACTGGAGCATTTGATGAGGAGGAGACCAATGACAGCCACAGCACATCACATGGAAAGGGCAATGAGGTAAAATCTCTGATCTTGCAGTACTGTTCAAAAGTTTGGGGTCAATAACATTAAATTATAATACTTGAATTATAAAGACATTTTCTGAAGTAATGATGCTATTCCAGCTTTGCATCACAGTAGTAAATTAACTATATTTAAAAATATATTAAAATAGAAATAGGATATGTTCAATTTTAATGTTTCACAATATTACTGTGTATGATAAAAAAAATGGAGCCTTGGTGAGCATTAAAACTTCCTTCAAAATATTTTATTCTTTAGTTTTTGGACAAATTTAAACAAGTGGATAGATCAACTGGATAGTTTGATCACGCTAATGCATTTAGTTTAGATTAACTTGTCATTATCAGATAGAGCAACACCTTATTTACTTTGATCATAAAAAAAAAAAATCACGAATTCTACATTCTTCAGAAAGCTCAGTATTATTTTCTTCACACTTTATGGACTTTATCATATTTATAAAAGACGGTTTTGCTGAAATCTTCCATGGATATTCTTAGTGGTGCACAATACATCGGCCGCCGATATAACGTCGGCCGATATGATCAAATTTTTACACATCGGTATCGTTCCAATGTCATAATAGGGCCGATAATCATTCCTGTGTATTTGACGTGTGTGTAGATGTGAGTGTGGGGGTGGGGATGTTTGTTTTTAACATACGTTACTTGCGCAAGTCAATTTAAACATCAAGCGGAGGAAGACTGGAACTGGCACTCTGCTTCGGTCAGTGATGTAATGTTTTCAGTGTTTGAGACAAATCTTGTGCGAATTCCTAAACTGCCTGGATAATCGTACAACGTGTGCTGTGGTCCATTGGCACGTCCGATTCGCAAACTAATGACTCCTTTGAACCGATTCACTTTAATGGTTAAAACAACTGACCTGTCCAACACTGAACTCAAAGAGACATAATTCGGAAACACTTTTCAATAAGGTTCCATTTATTCAAGTCTAGTTAACTACATTAGTCATCATTCTATATTAGTAATGTTCGTTAGAGAACATTCCAGAATTATTCGTTCTTTCCAAATAGAGCTCTGTTTGGAAAGAATGAATAATGGTTTTGTCGTGGAATAAATCCACATAGAATCTAATATTAATAGAATGTTAACTAATGTAGTCAACTAGACTTTAATGAACTGAACCTATTGTAAAGTGTTTCCGATTTATGTGAATGACATCTTGTGAAATTGTTTTTATATCACAGAAAAATAAAATATCCCAATGTCATTTTTAACAATATTGTGTGGCCCTAATCCTCGCTATGTGTTTTCTATAGATATCGGCATCGGTAAATATCGGTATATCGGCCATAACAACAATATCAATATCGGTTATCGTATCGGCCACAAATTTTCACATCGGTGCATGACTAAATATTCTCAATCATGTTTGTCCAGATATAGTTTCCTCTTGGTTGAGATTCAGTTATATTCCACCCTACAATTAAAGGTATAGGTCACCCAAAATTTGTATTATTTATTCACCCTTGTATCAGGATTAGGGATTTGGAATGACATGAGGGTGTGTAATTGATTTTATTTTTTGGGGGGTGAACTAACTCTTTATGCAAATAGCTTTATGAAGTACTGTTCAGATTTGATTTATAAATAAACTAGCCATCTGTCTCCATCATTTACTGAAAACTGGCAATATGCGTGGCCTATTTTTTAATCAAACAGTTGATCTATCCACTTGTTTAAATTTGTCCAAAAGTTTAGTTGTATGAAAAGGAACCAGCTTGAATTCTCAGATGCAATTGTATTATTGTGCATTTAGGAAAGCAATCAGATAATCCAGTCATTGGCTCACATAGCATCAGATTGTTGATACAAAAGTGCAATCCTTGTGAATGGGCTTATCTGAGAACTTCAGTTTATAGGATTGGCTAATCTTCCAATCTCAGAGGTGGAATTATAGCAGAAGCTTTTGAGTGGCTTTACTTTTGTCTCAGGTTTTTTTTCCCCCCACACTGATCCGAGAACTGTTTTCAGAGGAAGATATTTGGACTTTGGTAGAGGACTTGTTCTATCAGTTGTAACATCCCTAACTTGAGTTGGATTGCTAAATTATCCCTTGCTTCCTCAGGACTCTCTGTTGGAGCGTCCCCAGACCTGGAGCTCCCAGCGGATGGAGCACATCCTTATCTGCTGCGTGTGTCTGGGAGACAACAGCGAAGATGCGGATGAGATCATCCAGTGTGACAACTGTGGCGTGACCGTGCATGAAGGTGAAATCCCACATTCTGCCACCAAAAACAACTCAAATATTGATCTCAAATGTTTGCACAAAGTTTTGAAAAAGACATTTTAGAAAATTTCAATATACGCTTCCTCCTTTTGCAGTGCAGAGCTATATGCAATATAATGCCATCCAATTCATGCAAATGTCATCCAGCTGAGTTACTAATAATAATCAGAATTATTAGTTACATTTACATTAGAAAGTCCAAACCACTGGTTCATTTTTAGGATGAATTAGAACATTCTAGGTAGTTATTTTTCAGTTGGATAAGAATAAAAGTTCAGGCAATGTTCGCCGTAAAACTTGTCATGGCATACGCTTGCCGTGTGTCCGTACACTAGATTGTATTGTCAGGTCAGCGTGAGGAGAATAAACACAGTAAGGCGAGGGATCTTCATCATCCCACATTATTAGCTCATTGTGACTCTGACTCGTTGGAAACAAAAATCAATTATGCTTTAAACCGTCTTTTAGCGTTGGCCGTCTCATTCAGACAGACCTACTTAACACCAGCCGGGCAGACTGGATCAATGTGTCACCACTAATTTTCAATTACTCATTGATTTATTTCTTTAATTATTTATTTGCTGCTTGTTTTTTTGCTGATGTTCTGTTGATTTGCAGAAGCCTCACAGGTAGTTCGACTCTAGAAAAAAAAAAGAAAAAAGTAGAAGTCTGTTCTGCTTGGAATACATTGAAGTTTTATGAGATTCAGTTTTGTGTACGTATTTTAGGTATAATTGCAAATTAAATGACTATGAATAAATCAGCTTTCAAATAAACTAATTAAAAATATTTGGCTGGTCATATGATCTCAATGTACAAATTCTCTATTTAAAGATCTCGTGAGTGTACATTCATTTAATAAAATTGTTGAAAATGCGACAAAGCACAATTATTATAAAGGCAATATTGTGTATTGTCATGTTAAAAAAAAATGTGTGAGGTTGCAGTTTATTGTAAGAATGCAAATTAACTCATTGAAGATGTCTGGCATACGTCACCAGAGAGAAGTCATTTATTAATTAAGCTGACGCTTTTATCCAAAGCGACTTAAAATTGCTAGATATGTCAGAGGTCGCACACCTCTGGAGAAACTAGGAGTTAGGGTTTCTCACACCAAAGGCATGTGTCTTATCCACTACGCCATCGCCACCCGCGTTATAACATTTTGATTCAACATTACGAGGTAAAAAAAACAAAAACAAACCAAACAATAAACCATATGAATGCATGAATTGTTCACATTAAGATTAACAATATACATTTAAAAAATTCAGTAATTGTTTTATTTCATGCCGAATTTGATGTCCAGTCTGTGTATTTAGTTTCATGTGGTGAGGCGTAGTTCAGGATCAGGATTTTCAGAGTAAATCAAAAGGTTGCCGGTTTGAGCCCCCTGAGGAACAACAGTCACTGGTGTGCCCTTGAGCAACACACTTAATGTCTGGAGGGATTGTCTTTGAAATAAGCAAGTCACTTTGGATAAAAGCATCAGTTAAATGACCACCTACTTACCTGCTTGCTTCTCAGATTCCATCTGGTGAGGACACATTAGTTAATTACATCTATAAAGCATGTGCCTGTTCTTCCTTTCATCTTAGCACACAGCAATAAGTGGTTTAAGAGGTGGCAAACAAAGAATATGCACTCAGTAAAGCACAAATAACATTCGGTTCTCCAAAACAGCATATGTTCTGTCTCGATGAATCTCCCAGTGGAGCTTTGACCACTGCAGTGGATTTTAAAAGGGGAAATCTCACGAAGAAATTCCTGTGGAAAAGTTCACTTCAATTTCTCCTGTTTATTTATTTATTTATTTATTTTTTGCGATATTCACTCAAATCCACAAAAGTTAGGGAGCATGAGCAATAGTGTTTCTGTACAACTGTATTGAGCAATTTTTCAACTAAAAAAAAAAAAAAAAATTCATTTTACCAGCCATTGGGTATTGCTTTTTAGCTGTCAGTGGTGTTATCTAAGTCAAATAAGCTGCACTCTCAAACTGATTGCGTGTCTGAGTTAGAAAATGGTTAAATCTGTCATTGGCTCTGCCATTCTGGTTAGAAGACGACATACACAAGTGATCTGGTCCAGGCTCCTCACATTCACTCCACCCCCTTTAGTGTCAACTCCAACTCACTGAAACAAGCTACTTCATAACCTAGTGCCACTGAATCATGGGACAACCTTGAAGCATCCAGGAGTCTTTTACCGTGCCAAGAGCAGTGTTGCGGTGTCAGCTCTTAAAGCTGCACTCCTCTTAGATTCATAGACACAAAGTCTCTCGCTCTCCCCTTCAGAAATAGGAAGTATAAAATGCAGTGAGCCCTATAGAGGAGTGCAGAATATGTTCTGCATTTCTGTTGCTTTATTAGCTGTTTGTGTTCTCCTCCCCTCTCTCTCTTTTTCTTTCTTTTGTCGCTAGATTGGTGTATATATTTATAATTACAAAGACATAATGTTTCAGGACTTTGAAGTGGCGTGAAAACGGTGTCATTTCATATTAACAGCGCATATCAAGCTACGCCTGCTTTGAGTAATTTAGTGGTATAAAAAAAATATCACTATTGTTGCAGGAAAAATAAGTTTTAATATATTACACAACCATTTTATTTTTTTTTTATTTTTTTTTTTATAATAGTACAGCATAAATATATTTATTTAGATTCCAAACATGTTGGTAAAATGGGAAAGAAGAATTTGTTAAGGATTTTGTTATGTTTGTTACATTAATTTATGAGTTTTGCATCAGTTAAAAACTTAAAAAAACAAAAACAAACTTTTCTCATATTGTATAACAATGAGCCACATTCAAAGCTGTTGTAAAATAGCCGACATGTACGCTCCTGCAACTGCACAATTTAAATTCTTGCACCAATTTTTTTTTTCTAAATCTCCCCATTTTCTAATTAACGAAGCTGTCTGCACTGAAAACTGGTGCTTTAAATTCTGCTATTAAAATGGTCTCTATTGAATCTCTATTGTTATATTTGTTTTATTGCTATACTGCCCAGACTTCAACAACATTATTTTCCTTTTTAGCTTATAGACTGTCTGAGAATGCTAATACTTTGAAAATAGCAGTTAAAAGTGAAAATGACTACACAAGTGAAATAGGTGTGAAGTATTGTAAGTCCTGCCATTTTTCTAGATACAATTTTACATTCTGCATAAGTGTTCGATTAGTTAGTACTATCATACAAATGCTTTACATTGACTAAAATGGAAAATTCATGACAGAATACTCTCCTTCATCTCATTCCGAGCATGAATTTTTATTTATTTATTTATTTATTTATTTATTTATTTATTTATTTATTTATTTTTGAACAAAAATTATATTTTGACCCATGTTGGAAACCAAACAGTTGACTATTGACAAAATCTTCTTTTGTGTTCGGCAGATAAAAGAAAGACTTACATTTTTGGGTGAATTTTCCCTATTCACTAGTCTTACTCCATAACATGAACCAATAGTATTCACTTAATTGGTATAGATAGATCACATTAGGATGGAGAAAGCCAGCAGCTTGCAAGGGTTTGGACAGCTGTTTCAGAACAAAATTCTTGACCAGGGCCAGTCGCTTGCCACCTGCTAGTACCAACTGCTCTGTGGTACCACTATTCCCAGTGGGAGAGGGCATGATTGGTCCAGGAGGTGGGGCGGCCCTCATTGCTGACTGTCACAAATGCTCGCTTGATATTTGTGCACTAGTTTGAAAAGGTGACCTTTAGACAAGTGCCACTGAATAAGGTGTTGTTTCTGTATTGCACTTCACATGCAGACAAATGCAAGGCCTTCTGGTAGTTTGTCCCAGACCAGCGCTCGGCTGCTGTTTCTTCACGTCAGCTATTTTGGGTCAAAGCCGTAGAGGTTTTGAAAAGCATTCAGAAGAGTCTGACTCTCTCTGTAAAAAATGGGATGTCACGTCTCAGACTGTGGGGAGCATGGGTGGCTCCCGAAACAAAGGATTTAGATTCTAATCTGCCTATTTACCGAGGGAAAGTTCAAGTGGCCGTTTTGCTTAACGTTGCAGTATTTGGATAACTCCGCTATTCGGAATTGTTCTTGGGAAGGAGCCAGGGAAAATGGAATGATAAAGTAATGGAGCAAAGGGGCCACAAGAGCAGCACTGAAGATAAGAGACAAGCTGTCATCCTTAGATGCGCACAAGTGTCTCACAGCGTGACTCTCAAGCTCGGCAGTCTGTGGAGGCTCTGACCTCGCATATGGCCTCGCTCAAATTCTAAAGGGAAAGACTCTATCAGAGAAATGCGCTGGAGACTCATGAACGATCAGAGCAGAGAGGAAGACTGGAGTCTCTCGTTCCAGTAGTTGACACGTATTTCCCGTTTGAGCTCCGCACAATGCTTTTGATTAGCATCTAACTCTAACACGCTCTATTTGCACGCTCGTCATTACTCGAGAATTGTTAAAAGAGACACTCCCCACCATACTTGATCTGGTCTGCAAAGGCTATTCAGGCTAATTATGAGTCCTTGTTTTCCGCCTCCAACTTGTTTGTTGGTTTTATGTCCTTTAGTAGTTCATTAAAACAAAAAGAGGATTTTTGCTGGCTGTGTTCTAATGGTTGCCACACTGTCGTTGAGTGGAGTGAGTTTATTAAAACCGTACCACAGTAAAAAGCATCACATCGTTCAGTAATGGCTTTGCACTCATTGGAACACCAATTACCATGCGGCTGGTATTGATTTTAGTAAGACCCTAATGAGTTCTGGACCGTAAAGTTAATTATTTCCCCGAACATGTGCAATTCATTTAAATTAGTTACTTGCTTAAATGGATTTTTTTTGGCCAAATTTAGTCCTCAGGAATATGTTGTTTTTTATGTTGTCTTCTGATTTGTCTCACTACTTCAGTAACTTTTCAATTAACACTTACTCCTGCTTGCATATCCAAATTTATGCTTGGTTAATAGTCATTCAAATGTGCATGTGATCATTGGGGATGTAAAAAATGCATAGATGTGTCATGACGCCTTACAGAAACTATTAAGTGTGTCAATTATTATATCTATATTGACTATAATAATTCTGAGTGTATTGGGTTTCATCCATAGTACAGTTCTTAACCTAATTTTGGTTGTAAAATTGTTGTGAATCTCACATTGAATCAAGTTACCAGACTGATGGCAAATTTGAGTTTGCATGATTTGGATAATTGTAATCAAACCCAAGTACAACATCATAGTCATTCATTAATGGAACCGAACGTCACAAACAATCAATTAGGTTATTTGAACAAAAGAATGGAACTGTTCCTAGTGTAATCTACTGTTAGTTTTAGATCGAATGCATTTATTTAGGAAAACATTGTTTACAGCACAAAACCCAGAAATCAGAGTAATGAAAACACTCTCATAGCACTGTCTTCTGTCCCATCATGTTTCAATTGGAAAGACTCTTAAAACTTGGTGTATTGCAAACCAGACAGAAATAAATAATTGGAGACTAGTCTGTCTTGTGCTTTTAGCTGTGTATTTTGCTTTAGGGGGGGGGGGGAAGCTTTGTTTTTCCCTTTATATCATGTTGTGTTATGACAGTTCTTGTGATAGGTCTATGTTTTGGGAACCCTGTGAGAGATAAAGCTCCCTTAGTTTTAGGAATAGGTTTCTCACCAGAAGTTAAACAGTTTTGCTTGAAGGTATTTGTAATGTGGATTCTGTAACAGGATGTATTGAAGGCACTTTGCACACGTCTATTTTCACACCGGTGCAGAAGAGCTCACATTATTCCTTTGTACAGATGGATAATTGCTAAATTAATTCAGGTTAAGTATTTTGCTCAAGGTTAAAACATGTTTCTCCCTTGCTTTATCTGATCTTTCATTCCTCAGATTATAAGCATTGCTCCCTTGCTTCCTGTCTTAAGTTTCAGCTTGCCTTCAAGGAGGATTGTATTGTCACAATGAACCTTTGATGCATGATGTGACCCTGGGCTGGGTTGCAGCATTGTCTCTGGCCTCAGGTGGTGTGCCTGCAGGTTTACAAGGTACTGAACTGCTAACAGTACACTTTAGGTCTAGTGCTTCTTGGTCAAGTATTAGGATTCCTTTTTTCTTTCTTTTTTTTTTTTGTTGCTAAATAGTTTCAACTGGTCTTGAAATGAGTCTCGTTGTCAAACATTTAAAGGGATACTCCACTTTTTTTTGGAAAAAGGCTCATTTTACAACTCCCCCAGAGTTAAACAGTTGAGTTTTACCGTTTTTCAAATCCATTCAGCCGTTTTTCTGATATTTAGAAGAATATCAGTAACCAGACCGTTTCTGGTCTCATTGAGTTCCATAGTGGGAAGAAAAATATACTATGGAAGTCAATAAGACCACAAACTGTCTGGTTACTGATATTCTTCTATATATATATAAAAAATCGTCTGAATACATTCGAAAACGCTAAAACCCAACTGTTTATCTCTGGGAGAGTGCTAAAATTAGCCTATTTCCAAAAAAAAGTGGAGTATCCCTTTAAGTCAAAACTGATGGTGTCCAACCATCTGTGCATCACCTGAAATGAATGTTTTATCGAGTGATTCAGGAGGATAATTATCCAAAACACTGAATGAAATTCACTTCTTAATGTCTAAAAATACTCAGATTTAAAGTATTTAGCCTGGAACACACCAAGCCGACGTCGACGAACTGGCGTTGATGAAAGCCGACTGTGTTGTCGCCTCTCATCCGCTTTCGTTGGGGTAAAAAGCTGAACTTGAACACACCGAGGGAACTACAGGCGACTGTCAGCTAGAATGTGCCTTCTTCTTCTGCATGTAAATAAGACAACTATTTCTGCAGATATATTAGTCTATATTCGTCATTCAAAAAGGAAAACCGACGCTGCCGGCTGCAGATACACACATTCCATAAACAAAGCAACGTGTGCTTACCGTTTTGAACGTCTGCTAAACGCTTTTATTCCACTCCGCTCATGCTAATATTGAAATATTCGCCAAAAAACACTCAGGTGAGATGACTTAACATAAGAACAGCCTTCTATCTTTACCGTTTTGACTTCTTTGCTTGCTGTTTGGATTTTATTCTTGTGCACTGACTCTTTCACAAAGCTGAACAGCCAGTCAGAGTTCTCTCTTTCCCCGACGGCCTGACGCCGATTTAACATGTCGAATCAGGCGAAACAAAGCCGACGTGGAATATTTTCAGGTGACGGCACGAAACCGTACTGAACACACCGAGGAAACTTCGTCGGCCAACGCACATCACGTCGGCTTGGTGTGTCCCAGGCTTTAGAGTTGCCCAGGCAATGTTGTAACTTGAATCCAACAGTAACGTAATGTATATGATCGGACCTGAAAACCATATCGGCATTGTGCTTTTTAGAAATATTCTTAACACCATAGTGCTTCAGTGGTGATTGTTCCTTCAATTATTGAAGTGTAGACTGATTTGGTTTAAAAAATAAAACAAAGTTTCTGCTTATGCAATGGAAGCCTGAAAATTTCATATTTTATAGTGCACAATGGAGAAGTTTGTAATGTGTTTAATAGCTACATGCCAGAGTAGTGAAAACGCTTTTGACTTTCATTGACTATTGAAACAAAACATTTCAAGCACTGCTGAATAAAACTGATTTATTAAGCAAATTCAAGCCTTTGTTCTTAAAAAGGTGCCCTGCTGAATAACAGCTGAATCACATTGGTTTCATCCCCGATACAAAACCAGCTTCACAGAGTTAAACAAGTATTAAATTAGAATGTTATCTGGTTTGATAGAACCTGATTTTTTTTTTTCAATTGCATGTTTCATTTTATTTCTTTTCACTCACCTCTTAATGAGGAAATGATTTATTCCACGCATTGCTGGTTATGAAAATGATTGTATTGTTTTGTGAAAGAGAGAGTGCTGGTTTTCAAAAGGCTTTTTTCAGTAGCTCTGAATCAATTTTGCTGATTTACATCAAGGCAGCTGCCATTCGTAGCTCTTACCTCATATTTCCCCCCCTTTCTATCTCATCTGCCAAGTCTTTTTGGTTCTAATTGGCCCTATTCACTCATTCCGTGCCCCCCGACTTGGTTCTGTTGTTCCTGTCTGTGGTCCTGCTTTCCATGCTGACTTGGCAAATCTTTGATGTATTGAATAAATCTTCTTCATCCTGGATGAAAAATATTAGCATTTAGGGAAGAAACAGAGTGAATATAATTGAAATACATCGCTGTGCTGAACGTCTCCTCATTAATCATTTGACAAAGAGTCAGAGGACTTCATCTTAAAGGAATCTTCTGGGTTCAATTAGAACTTAGAAATGAAAAGAGTAGAGCCCGACCGATAAAGGATTTTGAAGGCCGATACCGATACAAATATTTGTTGGTTTTAAAATCTGATATGCCGATATATCGGCCGATATATATTTTTTTATGTATTTCAGAAACGCGCAACATAACATTAACAGATTTCCCTAACATTAGTCATTTGTAGTTATTTATGAGTTTTAACTAAAATAATATGATAATGCATTTTAAAAAGAAACTTGTTTCTTTTATTGTCACAACAGAACAGAGGAACATCAAAATATATTAAAGTTCTTTTTTGCGTTTTTCGTTCGTTTTTATTTTATTTTTGAAATATTCATTTATCGGCCATTATAACTACCGATAGCTTGGAAAATGGCTAATATCGGCCGATAATATCGGCCTGCCGATAAATCGGTCTGGCTCTAGAACAGAGTAATGCAATAACTTTAATATACTGTTCATAGCCACAAGTATAAAATAGTCACAATTTCATTGTTTTCTACTGCTTTGCCTGCTCTGTTTAACATTTTAGACTTTACTGCTTAAATAATACTCACTTCTCTTGAAGAAAATACTACTTTTATTCAGCAAGGATGGATTACATTGATTAAAAGTGTGACAGCAAACACATTTGCATTTTTACATTTGCATTGCTAATTAAATGCTATTTATGGTTTAATTTAAATCGTCCTATTTCACAATATTACACATTCAATGCAGCCTTCGTGAGCATAAACACTTTTTAAGACTATTCGAAGACTGATTCCTTTCGGTTCTGTTGTTGGTGCCTTTTATAGTAATTGTATTTTTTTCACTCGTCATGCAAGAAATGGTTTCATTTTTTTTTAAAACAGTTTTTTGGAATTGACATATCTGGCCATATCTAGTTTTTCAAGATTGATTTCAAGATTAATCAAGATTGGTGCTCTGCTCAGACACAACTATCTACATGATCATGAGCTACTTTGACCTTTGTGAAAATACTGTCTATCATGATCACTGCATGGAATCATTTGCTTGAAGTCAGAACTGTAATGAAGTTATTCTGTTCATTTTGGCTATTGGAGATGCAAATAAAGCAACTCCCTGTTATTTTATAGCCTGCTGATAAATTATTGCATTCACCATCATAGTTTGAACATTGTGAGAGAGAAATTGAACACCTAGCGAATAGATTGTTGGAGAACACACACACTGTGCATAATGCCAGCATGCTTTGCCTCATTGTCTGATTGCAGTCATACATGCAGATGTGCACACACACACATCACCCTAGC
This sequence comes from Cyprinella venusta, assembly GCA_038021265.1. NCBI lineage: Eukaryota > Metazoa > Chordata > Actinopteri > Cypriniformes > Leuciscidae > Cyprinella > Cyprinella venusta. The sequence goes on from CM075878.1 coordinate 9,158,053, forward strand.
ATGTTAACTCTTCCTGAACTCATCCCAAACCTTCCTCCATTGCATCTTAAAAGTGTTCCTCTTGATTGTCACCAGCCCTCCCCAGGTCGCTCTTTAACTGCCAAGCTCGTCATTTCTGACAAGGATAATCTTCTCCTCAGGGATTATGATGCTCTCCCATAGTCATCACTTTTTTCCAGCTTAGCTCATATTAGCCAGCACCCTGTGGCTTAGCAGGTCCAGCTTTGTATCTGAGTTCAAAAGGAACATCGGAGATTTGCTTGACGGTTCAGCAGTAAGTCAGTTAAACCAGCATCTGATCATCGCAAGCTCTAGCCCTATGGTTCAAAGCCTAGTCAGTAATACGCACCCAACTGTTGCCAGCTGTGTTCCCATAATACCTTTCTTTAAGAAAATAAATGTCGGCCTGGGCTTCGTAATGGCACCCATTACCTCATGGTTCAAAATGACTGCAAGATGAGGTTACGAAAAGCCTCTTATTTGATTCTACTGGTGGAAGATGCTGTGTGCTCTTCACGTGCGCTTCAGTTACAGCTATGGTCACGCAATTTGTGTTTCCTCTTGGATAAAGTGACCTGAATGATTCTGGCAAACAAATTGTCAAGCTCATATCTTACCTTACACAATCAGCACAAAATTGCACACCTTAATGCATCCCCTTAGCTTTCTTATTTTAAAGCTATTATGCGAAAATTCACTTTAACATGTTTTTTGTGTAACATAAATGTGTGTCAGCAGTGTGTAAACAACCACTTGATAAAGGTAAAAATCCACTCACTCCTCTTTTTAGAGTCCAGTGTCTCAGTACAAGCCATTTGCCGTTTCTATGCAATGTGATGTCACATTGTTCAAGCCCTGCCCACGACTGCTGATGGACTGCCCATTAACATAGATCCCACCCTGAGTGAACTGTACACAGTCTGCCATGTTTATCTCCTCGCCAACAGAAGCATTCAAGAAATAAATGTATTCTTATTTAAACTACTAAAGTTAATTTAATCAATAGAAGCGAGTGATTTCATATGAACAGCATAGCAATATTAGGGAATGTACATATTATGCTGCTTTCACTTTAAAACACAGATGTAATATACACATGCAATTTTCTTTACTTGCTGTTTACGTTCACAGACATAACCGATCGTTAATGTGAGATTTGTTTGACATAACATTGTGTTTGTTTGACAGTTTAAGCGCAATAAGACGTGAACGATAACTTAGTTTAAAACTCAGGGGATGCAGTTTAATACTCAGGGGAACCAACTGTCTGTGTGCATTTTTCAGGTGTGTGCGCTCAGAAAACCATAAATCAGAAGTTTAGATTGATACAGCTTCAAAATGCATGCTAATAAAATTTCACGATGAGCAAGAACTGCAATGTCACGTGAGCATGGCCTCGATGGAGATGATTGTCAAACACAAACGGATGTTTTAGTTTTTGGCAGCCTACCGGAAGCACAAGATGTACAGGCCACGTGGCAATTGTTGTGGTGATAAACAATTTGCTGATAATTTACTCACCCCCATGTCATCCAAGATGTCCATGTCTTTCTTTCTTCAGTCGAAAATAAATGAAGGCGAACATTTGTGCTTATAAAACTTAAACTTTTTTGTTTATTTTTTTAAATGACTGATCATTTTGCTATATAAGACCCTTATTCATCGTCTGGTGTCGTTTAAAGCCCTTTGAACAGTTTGCACTGAAACTGTTCACTTGGACCTTTAACCATTTGATACCAAGTGAAGTCTATTAGGCCTATATGGAGAAAAATCCTGGAATGTTTTCATCAAAAACCTGGACGTCTTGGATGACATGGCGGTGAGTAAATTATCAGCAAAAGCTTTTTTAAAAGTGAACTATTCCTTTAATTTTCTCTGCACACTTCGCTGTTTGAGGCTTTTGTGGTGAGCATGTAAAGGATCTGAACTTTTTTTTTGATTGTCTCTCTCTCTCTCTCTCCATTTCTCCCACACCCGGGGGCCAGTTTGCTGTATTAGGAACAGGAACATTATCTCTGTAGCGTTGACAAGGAGCTGACTGCCATCCTTATTGGTGGCATGGAGCACGTTTTTTGAGTGTAATAGGCGTCATGGTAACCTGATCAGCCCAATAATTGTCTTTGCAACCCAAGAAAATAAAGGTGACCACATTAAAATACTTCCATTGGCCCAATACTTCTATATCTGTGGACTTGTGATGCTACAATCTGATCCTTATTTTTGTCGGAAAATGTATAGCAACAAAACCATTCTGTGCTCTAGAAGTCTTTGTTCTTTTGACACTCTGCCAGGCACAACTGCAACATCATGCAGCTCAGCACTAAGGATATTTTCTGCCGTAGTTCGAATTTTTAATTGCCCTGGCAACATATTCACTGGCTCTACAAGATCTTTATCAAAGATTGATGCACCTCTTGATGGAAATGAATGTTGTGCTGTTATTTCCATCAAGAGGTGCATCTTTTTTTGGTCAGGATCTTGTATTGACAATGCAAGAGTCAATCACTCTGTCAAATCTCTTCCAGCACATCCCAAAGACTTTCAATGAATTTAGGTCTGGACTCATTCATTTGTGAAAATGATTCTTCATGCTCCCTCACAACCATTCTTTCACTATTTGAGCCTGATGAATCTTGACATTGTCATCCTGGAATAAGGCCATCTTCCAACATGGTTGTTAAAGAAATTAAAAGCTACACACTCTATCAATTAGGGTTTGAAAAATTGTTGTCAAAGATATATAACATGCTAGGCATATTCACATTTGCATTTGCCCATTTAAATCCAAACTGATACTTTTTGGGACTGGGCAGTGTATGTATTTGTGTGTGTGTTTGTGTAGTGGAGAGCATTTTTTAAAATATAAATATATATATATAATATTTCTCAGATAATTTAGTATGTTGTTTATGATTGGGATTGGGTTATAATATGAGAACTTACTGTGCAATCAGTAATATCAAATACTCAACATTCATTTGATTTTTCTTGTTCCCCCAGGTTGCTACGGTGTTGATGGTGAAAGTGACTCTATCATGAGCTCGGCCTCAGAGAACTCAACAGAACCGTGGTTCTGTGACGCTTGCAAGAATGGCGTTACACCCAGCTGTGAACTCTGTCCCAGTCAGGACGGCATCTTTAAAGAAACTGATGCTGGGAGGTGCGTTTTAACTGATGCTTGGTCTGATATTCCATTTTATCATCATTAGTAGATTAATTAAAGGCACTTCCATTCCCGTCACATCTTTCACTACTTTAATTATTGTACATTCGTTGAAAGTTTTACGGTTCTCTCTGAAAGTAGCTAAACAAGAGAAATACTTGAAGAGGGACAGGTTTGTGAAGGAGAGAAAAGGTGGTCGATTTGGCTAGGAGGGAGGGATGGAGGGATAGGGCTAAGAGAGAGAGGGAGAGGAAGAGAGAGGTGTCTGAAGCGTGAAGACTCAAGCCACGTTATCACTGATAGTGCTCCTCAGCCCGTCTGCACCCAAATTTACTACTTCACTAGAGCATGAAAAACACAGCAAATTAAAGTGTGGAGCGTTCGCTCACCAGAGATGGATATCTTTATATTGGACTTCGGATTCTCCTTCCTAAAGTCTGCATTTGAAATTTTGTCACACCAAATGGTCAAGTTAGAGTACATTTAAACCTTCAGCTGAGTATTTTCTCCTCTGAAGGGCTTAAGGGTATAGCAGTTATTCAAGGAATAGCCTAGTGAATAGATGCTGCTTTGTTCTTCTAAAAGTGGACATCTGGATCATTACCATCTTGATTTGTTATTCAGCACAGGAAGTGTATAAGAAGCTGTCCTTATACTCTGATAATTGTGTAACTTAGATATTACAGATGCAAACTCAACTTTATTTTGTTCTGCTGAAGGTGGGTGCACGTGGTGTGCGCCCTTTATGTTCCAGGCGTCGCATTTGGAGATATTGACAAGCTGAGGCCAGTAACACTCACAGAGATGAACTACTCAAAGTATGGGGCAAAGGCAAGTATCAGAAGTGATTAATGATACAGCTGCAAAAAATAAATAATCTCAAAAACAAGTTATTAATACTGGTAAGCCGATATATTAACACTAATCAACCAATATTGACCCAAACATTGACTTATGCTGCAGCAAAATTCATCATTCAGTGAAATTATAAATTGTTACACTACTTTTACACTAAAAGTTTGGGGTTGTTGTTTTTTTTTTTTCTCAACGAAAGATGTCTCTTAGGCTGTGTGTCCACCAAAGTGTTTTTAGCCAGTTGAAAATTCCAGACGCTCTACTGAAGATTCCGTGCTTTGGGCGCTTGAGAGCATTTTGGCAGCGCAGTATTTTTTCAGTTGAGACGTTTCGTTGCTATGATACAGAATATTTGCCGCACAGTTTACTTGTAACTGATTTCGCAGATAATTTGTTTCATACTAAAAAATATTTTTCATCCATTTTGTTCGGTTAGCTCTGCTGGTGGATGTTGTTGTACAGAAAGAATGTTGTGACAGTTGGTCAGTGTGGTTTAGTCCCGCCCCTCCTCCACTGTGATTGGACGGCTGGGTAAAAAGTGACAGTGATGAGCACTGCGTTTTATCGAACATTGAATATTTTCGAACTCTCGGCGACCAGTAAAAAACGCCGGGCGCTTGGCGCTTCAGCGTGAAAAAACGCTCAGCGACTCGTTACGCTCATGGCGTTTAAAAAATGTGGCGCTTCCATTGAAAACGATTGAAAACATACTCCTGGCACGTGGAAAAACGCTTTGGTGGACACACGGCCTTATGCTCTTATGCACACTGCATTTATTTGATTAATTGTGATTAATCGCGAGTTAACTATGACATTAATGTGATTAATTGCGATTAAATTAATCGTTTGACAGCACAAATATATATATATTTTAAATAGAAATATAGAAAAATAGAAATATTTTTTTCTTCAATGTTAAGTCTGAATTTTCAATCATTACTCCAGTCTAATGATCGTTCAGAAATCATTCTATAATTAAAATCATTCTATTTGCTGCTCAAGAATAATTTCTGATTATTATAAATTTCGAAATACATATATACATGCATACACGAACACACAAATATAAACAAAATTTTTTAGATGTGATTAATCGATTTACAGAAACAGAACAGAAACAGCAAAAACTACATTTTCTGATGAATTATGTGAAATGCTGACTTTCGTCCATGAGCAAAGGGCGTCTTTCATTTCCCTCCCAAGAATTTCTGTCGACTGTAGACATTTTGACATTTACTCTATCTGACATTATTTTATGTGTCAGTAAGTCAGAAGAGGTTCCTTTTACTGGGAAGCAAATTACTTTAGAAGCACTTGAACAGCTTTCTTTAATGGTTTGTGCTGTACATGTGAAAAGAAATTACTCCAAGAAAAAGGCTATTATTATTTTAATTTTGAACTCCAGTAATTGGAGAAAGTCAAATGGGCTTTTAGAGACTCATTGACCACTTTATCTTAAATATAGAACTATACAGTAAATGAATGTGGGATTGTTATAATGGTGTTTTTTTTTTCACAATCAGTTAGCGGTTTACCTTTCTTGACTTTGCAAAAACAGACATAATCGCAAGTCATTAGTATGAAAGTAATAAGACCTGAAGTCAGCAAATGCTAAAAAGTTTTAAATGCCGTGTTTTTCCAAGTATGTCATAGTTTTCTGCCATTTGCTGGTGTCACAACGGCCTGTTTGGGTTAATGGTTTGCAGGAGTGCAGTTTGTGTGAGGACGCACGCTTTGCTCGCACAGGCGTTTGCATCAGCTGTGATGCTGGAATGTGCCGCTCATTCTTCCATGTTACGTGTGCTCAACGGGAAGGGCTACTGTCTGAAGCTGCTGCAGAAGAGGTTAGTATGTTATGTGGTCATCCTCTTTAATCTGCATTTAATTTATGTTTATTTTCTACAACTTTCCCGACAGCTTTGTAATGTGTTGTTTCTCCTGTCCGTGCTTTTTAACTCTCCTGCCTGTCAACCTCTTGTAATCAGGCTTGTAAACAAACTTTTTCAGGCATTTTCTTTTCTTTTTCCTCACAATATATATATATATATATATATATATATATATATATATATATATATATATATATATATATATATATATATATATATATATATATATATATATATATATATATATATATATGCTTGTCCTCAAATCCATTTCAAAAGCAAAAAAAAAAAAAAAAGTTTACTTTTTACCCTCATTAATTTCAAAACCTCTTGGGCTGACTGACTTCTGTGGAACACAAAGATATCCTGGCTACTATTTTTACTGTAATGAAAGTGGATGATGACTGGGTAACAAAGCTCTAAAAGGTCAAAAAGCACCATGAAAATATCATAAGTAGTCAATGTAAAGGAACTATTTTCCCAACCCTTTTGAAGCCATTTGATTGCTCAATTATGTAGCAGATTCATGAACAAATCGTTCTTTTGAGCATGATCTTTTCAGTGAAATGAATGATTAATTCATGAATCTGACTGATTCGGTTCTCAAGTTTGACTCTATTAGCAGTGGTTAATAGAGGTTAATGGAGAGGAACATAATCAGTGAAGAACTTAAATGCCAGGTTGTCACACAAAACTGAATTGTTTTGGGAAATATAGCATACAAATCATGGAATATAATTATTATTTTGATACTTTTATGATGCTTTTGTATACTTTTTGTAGCTTGAAAGCTCTAGTTACCAATTCATAATCATACTGGGTAAAAAAAAAGAAGAGTAATAAATTCCTTCTCTTTTATTACACGGAACAAAGTCATGGGGAATTGTGTAAACTTTAGATGGACTATCCATTATTCTCTAGATTCTGATTCTTTGTGAACACACGTATTACACATGCATGTTTGAACTTCAAACGCAAGCGTTTATCAAATGGATGCCCACCTAAGCATAGGAAGTGGGCTCAGACCACAAGGCCAGCCGGTAGAACGAATTCCCAGCCCAGGCCGTGGTCACAGACCATCAGCCTCGTGGCTCAAATATTCAGTCCATATTGGAGAAGCACATGATGGTGGCGTCAGGGTAGATAAACACTGGCGAAAAGTGCCTACTCACTGCAATCCACTTAATCCAGTCAGCTGTGCAAAGGTCCTCATATCAACAGGTGAGTGGGCTGATAGCATCCAGCGAGACACCTTAAGCCTAAACGATTCCGTGGCTGACAGGAAATGGCTGTGCTTCCATCTGCCCTCGAGGGAGGGGTTGAAATGCTATGCGTGTGACTAGGAGATGTAACCAGGGAGGATAAACTTGCTGCTAACGTCTCCGCTGCAGAGATTTGAAACTGCTGAAACGGGTTGACATTGTTCTAGGGTTCCCTCTTTTCCTGAAAAAGGCTGTTTCTGAGAAAGGCAGTCCACTTCCATTCCTGGAAAAATCCTGCCAGCCTTACATCAGTCATCGTCTTGCCGCTCGGGCTTCAACCCCCACATTCTCTGCGAAATGTACTTGTCCTTTAAAAGAGAGGGGAATTTTTACAGGCCTTTTGTGACCAGCTATTTATCACGGCTATCAGAGAATGCACAGACACTGATGGTCTATAAAAAGTGGAGTGCTGGGCATCATCACAACAGCAAGAATGCATCAGCCTGTGATTCAGTAGATACTACAATTTTCTCCATTATCAAATTGTACGTTAAAACGATCAGGTGTGCGAGCACACAAGCACTCAAAATAAAACCTGCAGCAATTGTCTAAATTAACAATAATGAGGTATTTGAAATGATGATACATCTTAAAATAACCTGAGTGTAATAGCTCAGATTGTGTTCTCAAAGACATAAACCCTTCCATCAGCTTCCTCCAAGTCGTGTGCATTTTAAGAAGTAGATTAAACTCTGTTTTCCATAGCCGAGATGTCACTCGACATCAGCAGATTATTTTAGAATACTTTGACTTTGACGTGCCTTTTGTTTTAATCAGTCGTCAGTATAATGACATTTGAGGGCTGGTCAAGTTGCGGACAATGTACAACATAGGCGAGCATATTGCCAATGTCTTTTCTAGTGACATAGAACCTATTCTTTTATTTTTTTGGAGACAATAAGTTTATTTATCGTGCGCTTTCGACTTTACAACTTTTCAGACCTTTTAAATTCACAAACTGCTATGTTACACATTGCATGAAAGGGAATATTCGAAAAAGCACGATTGGGGCAATTTAAACAAAAATATAATACTAATAATACCATATTATTTTGAAGGAAAAATGAGATTTTCTGCAGCCATTACTCTAGTCTTCAATGTCACATAATTCTTCATAATAATTCATTCTAATATGCAGTTTTTTAGGCTCTACTTAATATAATTGTGCAGGCCGTTATTTTTTTCAGGATTATTTTATGAATAAAAAGTTCAATAGAACAGCATTGATATGAAATAGAAATCTTATCTTATTTTATAATGTTACACATTTTTTACTGTCACTTTTGATTCATTTCATGCATCCTTGCTATAAAATGTATTCCTCAAACAATACACTCAAAACTCAAAACTTTTGAACTGTAGGGTGTGCATCATACAGTATGAAAATGCATTTATATATTATTACACGGATTATATTATACTCCAGGCTTACCACGCAAAACTTTCGCACGATAAAGGGCAAAACAACTGGTCACTGGTCCCACTGGTCTCTTCAGCAAGCCGACATGCAAACTGCCACAAGTTAAACTTGAAATTCTGCATCGGATCCTGAAGCTTAAAGGGTTAGTTCACCCAAAAATGAAAATTAAGTCATTAATTACTCACCCCCATGCTGTACCAACCCCATAAGACCTTCGTTCATCTTCGCAAATGAAGATATTTTTGATTAAATTGGAGAGGTGGATCACTGCTACATAGGCTGCCTAAGGGATCGAAACTTGACGGCCCAGAAAGTCAATGAAGAAAATGTTTAAATATTCCATGTGACAACAGTGGCTCAAGTATAAGTCTATCAAGCGACATGAATACTTTTTGTGCGAAAAAACAAACAAAATCGAATAAAGTCGTTATTTTTGTTTGTTTTTTGCTCAATAAGTATTCTCGTCGCTTGATAAACTTCTACTTGAGCCACTGTTGTCACATCACGATCCCTTAGGCAGCCTATGTAGCAGTGATCCAGCTCTCAAATTTAATCAATATCATCTTCATTTGTGTTCCGAAGATGAACGAAGGTCTTACGGGGTTGGTACAGCATGGGGGTGAGTAATTAATGACTTAATTTTCATTTTTGGGTGAACTATCCCTTTAACACTCAGTCACCTTCATTAAAAGTAGTAAAACGAAATTATTGCACCATTGGTTATGCTGCACGTTCTCTTATATTGCTGTCTTTGATCTTGAAATTTGCTGATAAATAAAATAGTGCATATCTGTTGCTTTCGTTAATGTGGAAGATCGGATTTATATCAGTTTTGCGGCGACACATTTTTGTGGCCGAGTGTAAATGGAACAGTTTTAAAAAATCAGATAACTATCTGGTCAGTAAAAATACATGAAGTGACCAGGTGCTGTTAGACTAGGGCTGGGTACCGAGTTCGATACTTTTTAGGTACCGACCGAATTGCCTCGATACTATCGAGTATCGAAAAATGACTTATTGTCCGGTACCAGATTTCGATACCTAAGGGGTTAACTCGTTAAATCAGTACTCAAACAAATACATATGAAATGCACAACGGCACAAAATCAAATATATATATATATATATATATATATATATATATATATATATATGTATGTTATGCACTGGCTAAGTAGTCAAACTGAAAAAAAAAAAAAAAAAAAAAAAACAGAAGTTTTTCTGAGGTGATGTACTATGTAATCTTGTTAAAATTGATTTCGTAAAATTGGTATCGAATAAAGTATCGTCCAGGAACCGGTATCGAAATCAAGGTATCGGTATTGGTATCGAAATTTTTTAAACGATACCCAGCCCTATGTTAGACAGTCCCAAAATTTAGCGTTGTCTTGTTTTACAGTGACTGTGCATACACATCATCCAATCAGAATCTTGAATCTCCTGCATACAGTGATTAACTGTCACGCAAGCTTATCAGACGTTCCATAATCTTATCAACACACAAACATGGCTGCTACGTGTGTTTTTGTTTTCAGAATTATTAATGAGAAGTTGTCATTCATCACTGACTTCTCTTTTTCTTGTTTTGTCAAGATATGGTTCAAGATTTCAGCTCTTTTGGGTCTCTATCTACACTAATCATGATCCATTTTCACCCACAGGACATTGCAGATCCCTTCTTTGCATACTGCAAGCAGCATGCAGACCGCTTTGACAGGAAATGGAAAAGGAAGAACTACCTGGCCCTGCAGTCCTATTGCAAAGTGTCTCTGCAGGAAAGAGAGAAGCAACTGACACCTGAAGCTCAGGTCAGATTTACCGCTCAGGTCAGATTTGCCATCTGGACACGATCTTCCACACGTGAGACAGTCTAGTGAATGATCAATCATTTATTTTTGAATGTCCATGATTTCCTGACCCCTAGGCTCGTATAACCACTCGGCTCCAGCAGTACAGAGCGAAAGCAGAGCTGTCTCGAAACACTCGACCGCAGGCGTGGGTGCCCCGAGAGAAGCTTCCCCGACCGCTCACTTCTAGTGCGTCGGCCATTCGTAAGCTGATGCGTAAAGCCGAGCTCATGGGCATCAGCACAGACATCTTCCCCGTGGACACATCTGATACCAGCGCAAGCATAGATGGACGGCGTAAACATAAGCAGCCTGCCCTCTCGGCAGACTTTGTTAACTACTACCTAGGTTAGTGGTTTTGATTTTTCACTTGCTAATTCAAATAATAAAAATCCTCCTGTAGTCAGTCATTTTATCCCTTTTTAACTCATGTTTCATCATCAAAATGCTATTTTTCAAGTTTTTTCTTTATGCATTAAAAGAGCTTAAATGTAAATACACCCTTGCCTCATTTAGTAAACGTGGTTCTATGAATATGCAAATTGGCCCTGCCTCCACTCACTCACTCACACCAGTTCAGAGATCCTCTCGTTGACGATCACTCGTCGAACTGGTTGGTTATAAGGTAGTTTGTGACGTCAGAAACACCAGCCATTTTAAAACGCATGTTTGAGATTGTCTTTGGTTCACTACTGAGCAATGGTGTTGACTTATTTGTGCCATGGTTTGTCTTAAATCATATTAAAAACTTGATTTTTTAAAAGCTTGATTTTCACCACTTTAAGTAGAAATAACTCATCCGGCCTATGTTCTATTTTTCGAGAATCAGCCTTTCTCAATCTGCTTTTTTTCTTTTTAATAGATAGAGCAAGCATTGATGCGTTTGTAGCATGTAGCTCATTGTCCCTAACACACTTGAATCTGTCTGCAGAACCGTAGGCGGTATCAGACAGTGAGCGCTAGACATGCATCCCGCTCTGTAGCCTTGTAGCTAGGCACTTGCCCTCCAAATGAGTGATGTTAAGAGCAGATGTGTAGAGTAACCTTGGGCACACACTCCATTAGGTTCCAGCAGGAGGCCTATCCTCTATCAGTGCACTTTCTCTCTCAACGTTCCTCTTTTGTTTCATGCTTTCTCCCTCAATCTTCTTTTGATATACTTTTTCCTGTACTCTGATAGCAATCTCAGTATCGATTTGTTTGTCTTTTGGCATTCAGAGCGGAACATGAGGATGATTCAGATCCAGGACAACATAGTGGAGCAGAAGAACCTCAAAGACAAGCTGGAGAGTGAGCAGGAGAAGCTGCACATGGAGTACGATAAGGTCTGCCTATTGTTGACACTCCAGGCTCTCGCTAGCATCTGTTTTGTACATTAGCGCTTGTCCGTTGCACATTTGTTTTGGCTATTGGTGCTTAAGAAGAGGCAAGCACACCAGGAAATAATGACGCACCGCTGGAATATTATCCCAAGAGCGTAGCTCCTGAACAGCTACTAAATAATGCCAATTATGCTTCAGTCTTTCAATTTACTATGCAACTGTGAAATCTCATTTTAAGCTACTTTATTCCAGACCAACTGCAGAGAGAATTAAAAAAGCTGATCCTGCAAAATCCTGAATAACACAAGGTTATGTTTGTTTACAGAGAATTAGATGACAAAAACTGGCAGGGAATGACACTTTTGTTAACTAAAATTAAAATTTAGAGCCATTTTAATAGTTTTTTTTGTTTTGTTGTGAAAATATATATTTATGAACAATTAAACTAAAACAAAACAAAATCCAAAGTAAATAAAAATAAAACTCGTGAAATTTTCAAAACCCCTTGTATGGTATAGCAGCAGCTAAACGTTCTGTGCTGCTTTATTTATCTGTCACCGACCCTCGATCTCTGTAAACGTGATCTCTTGAAGCAGATTTGGGTAGATTTTTGTGTTTTCTCATCTGTCCCAATAAGGATTAGAATGAAAGCGAGAAGTTGGAGTTAATGTGGCGTCTAGTCTTTCTGTGCCACATGTATTAAGCGGTATTAATGGAGTGTGTGTTGTTAATTATGGCACTCAACATGCATTAGCACGATGCCGGCCTTGGAGAGAGATCCTGAGGAAATCAACATCTGTGGAAGCTGACTTCTTATTCACAAAAATTGTCTAAATTAGTGGTCTGAGTCAACTTAAAATTAATAATAATCCTGAATTATATAGTATGTTACATAGTTTTTTGCTTTTAGTTTGATATTTTTAAAATTGTATTATTGCAAAACGCTTGATGTTTACATCACCAAAGTAATTTTAGTGTTAGCATATGGTGTTTATTATCACTATATGTTGACGACTTCAAGATTCATTCTAGTAATGGGTATGAGTAATTTTTAAAAATAAAAGTATTGGTATTATTTGTGCTGTATATAAAAAAAGAAGAAAAAAACATAACCATGTGTTTTGTTTTGTTTTTTGCATAATCTTTTTATTTTTTCTTGGAACTGGAAATTGATGCATGTCTTTAATGTTCTTTAAAATGTTTGACAGAATGTTCATTTTAAAGTGAAATGGTGCGCAAAGACATGTAGGGGCCACTCTATATGCTTAAACTTTTGCCGCATTTCGATCAAAAAGCGGTTCTAAGAACATGGAACGGTTCCGTTTACATTTCCACTTGAGCTTAATTAGGACCAACACGGTTACAAACCGCTCTCGGCCCTGAATACTCACGATTGGTCACTTGTCTGTTGCCTGCCTATTAGTTTCTCTGTATCTTGCCTAGCATGTTATTTGATTGATGTAAACACAAGTTAATAATACAATTAAAATAAATATCCGATCATCCTCCATAACACAGTGGCCATTTGCAACTCATACCGTCTGCAAACTATCATGTTAATGACTGACACATTTGTATTACATTCCAAAATGCTCCGTTATCAGCCCGACAGTAGATAATGTAACTGGCTGGGCTGGGCCAGATCGGTACTAAATGAAACAGTTAAGCTATGAGAATGGTTTGGCTCGGTGGTTGAAAAACGCTATTGCTATTAATTGATTTTTTTGTAAAAAACAAACAAAAACAAATCAATGTATGATATGTAACTATATAAATAGTTGCAGCATTATGTTTTGGACCCCGCGGAGCCATCAGTATTAATCTGGAGTGCGTGTTGGAGAGGAGACGGTTTTAAATGTTAGCTCAAGCTTCCCCACGTGGAGCCTCATCTTCACAGACAGCGGAGATAAGGGTGGCTCTCTTTAGTTTCGTTTCACATACCCATAATAACTTCACCTCTCCACTGTTTCCTCTCATCATCGTCTTTATCAAACGCCTGCCTGACGCTTATCTACTGTCTGGAGCTGAGAGTGGCCTCTACACGGCGAAATGCCACAGCGGTGCGTGTGTGTGCGAGAAAGAGAAATGTAGACGCAGGACGTGTAATGGAATATTTCATGGTGTGCTGGGCTCTGAATCTGTTAAAAGTAGAAAATGTTTTTTTTATGTGTGTGTGTGTGTGAGGGTGTTTTGATGTGTAGCGTTTGTTGCCTCCCTGAAATCAGCCTGTTTTTTTTTGTAACGCACTAAAAGTGTATTTGTGTATTAGTCATTCAGATGTCCACAGGTTTGTGTACGCCTTTGGATTTGTACACGTTAGTCCGTGCGCGTGTGTGTGTGCGCGCTAACAGACAGAGCTGCCCAACTTGTCCTTGTCTTATCTTATCTCCCGCCTTGCCGCGGTTTTATCTGCCACAGCTGTGCGAGTCTCTGGAGGACCTGCAGAATGTCAATGGCCAGCTGAGGACCGAGGGCCAAGCCATATGGAGCATGATGGGGGGGATCCTTGGACAGGTACGGCTTACCTTCAACCGCCTCATTCTTTCTCTCCCGTCCATCTTCATTCAGTCTCTCTCCGCCCCATCCCATCCTTGATCCAGCTGTACGCCTCATCTATCACAGCTCCAGTGAGCTTACATCCCGCCCTGATACAAACTGCTTGCTTCAAGTGCTCTGATCAGGATGGGATGCTTTAAAGGGCCCCATATTTTACACTTTCATAGTCTTTTTTTCCCCAAATACCATTTTTAATGTTATTCAAGATGTCTTACGACATTTAGTACATTAGTTTTCCATAACCTTTTTCCACATTGAGGAACATTGAGTATCATGAAAAGACTGACAAATATAAGCATTTTATTTTTTTTTTCCTTTATGGTCTCAATTTCATAAAACTGTTTACATGTTGATCCTTAAAAAGAATAATAATATATGTATATCTTTGTCACAATATTGGTTTTATAAGGTCACCTATTATGCCCCTTTTTACAAGATGTAATATTGGCCTGGTTAAGATGTAACCATTTGAAAAAGTCATTTTTGGGGCCTGTTTTAAAATGAGCTGTTTTGGTCTATACGACCTTAAATGCAAATCAACTGCATATCCCCGCCCTGCCTTTGGATGAGGGCGTCACTTGCATACTTATGGCAGTCGGTCTTAGCAGAAGGGCTGAGAGAGTGAGAGACCCGGTGTTTTGAATGTCGTTCAGCCGTACATGTTTGAATCGGAATATTTAAATAGTCTCTGATCAGACCCAGATGACGAACAGACTCTGGCAGAATAATCACAAATGAGAATGGACCAGGACGTCTCGGTATGGTTATTTGATACATTTATGTTTATACAGTTGTAATCTTGTCCCCTTTGAAATTTTGACGAATTAAACTTGAGGTCGAATTTATTAGACGAATTAAACTTGAGGTCACAGTTACACTATTACACTAAATGGCATTTGAGTGTGTTGAATGTTGTTAGTTAGATTGTTTGTTGGCTGTATGAGACTAAGCTAGATTAACATTAGTGAAAAAACATACAGATCGTATTCTAACTTTTCATCATGTTGAACTAAATAACATTGATTAGTTTGCTCTCCATGCTCAAGATTTGCTTACCTGTTTAATAAAGTAACCTGCAACACTCGCGTCTCTAAGTCGAAGTTAGTCGCGGATCTCGGCATCTCGAAAGATGTTGATATTCGTTTTAGTCCTCTTTTTGACTGCTTGCCATGGTCCATAATGTTTGACTTTGAACAAAACAACTACAGCGTGCTCGTCCTGCTAGGCATAACGGGCATAACCTGGTTGTCCACGTCTGTCGCCATGGTTACTGTTGCAGTACGAGGTCAAACCTGTCAGAACTGAGGGTAACTCGGATATGATGCCATTGACTGGTGACTCCTCACTCCTGCTCACACGCCCCGTTTCTTATTTTACTTTGGATATTTTACTGTAAAATTGGATATTTTACTGTAAAAATCCTGCATATTGTACCTTTAATGAACATTTCATTCCCTTAAAGGCTTAGTTCACCCAAAAGTGAAAATTATCCCATAATTTTCTCGCCCTCAAGCCATCCTAAGTGTATGACTTTTGTCTTTCAGCCAAACACAATCGGAGTTATGTAAAAAAAAAAAAAAAAAATATATATATATATATATATATATATATATATTTCCTGGCTCTTTCAAGCTTTATAATTGGAGTAAACCTGAGTGTTTGAAGCCCAAAAAAAAAAAAGCACATCCATCCATCAGCTGGAGTCGTATGGATTACTTTCATGGTTTATAAAGGTCTTCTGAAGCAATGCATTTTTGTAAGAAAAATCCATATTGATAACTTTATAAATGCTAAAAATAAATAACTGGCTTCCGCTAACGTCTGCGCGCGAGTCTTGTTCTGGCGGAAGAATGACCTCTGACCCGACGCATGATGTATTGAAGAACGCGGAAGGGTGGAGATAGTTAGAGCAAAACAAAACGGCGGTTACGAAAGAGAAATGTCGTAGAATTTCAATATAATAGAAGAGTCTCTTGAGTTTGTTGCCTAGCCCTGTTTGTTTGAATCACGAGAGGCGTCTACTCTCACCTAAGCTTACGCTACTCCTATATCCTATGTCATACATCAGGTCAGAGGTCATTCCTCCACCAGATCTAAACTTTTTTATGTCTGTTAACGGAAGCTAGTGATTATTTTTTATAAAGTTGTAAATATGTATATCTTTCTTACAAAAATGCATAACTTCGACGGCCTTGCTTAACCGTAATGATTACTTTCATGATGGATGAATGAGCTTTTTTGACCTTCAAAATGTAGGATACCAACTCCCATTATAAATCTTGTAAGAGCCAGGATTTTTTTTAATATAACTCAGATTGTGTTTGGCTTAAAGAAAGAAAGTCATATACACCTATATGGCTTGAGGGTGAGTAAATTATGGGATCATTTTCATTTTTGGGTGAACTAAACATTTAACAGCTATCCTGAAACAACCAGGCTAATGTTCTCACTTGAACTACTGTAATGGTGCACACAAAGCATAATTTTTATTGCAGCTTAGTTTCCATAAACGGATATTAATGGCTGTAAATTTTTACATTATACGTCTGCATGGTGAATCACACTCATTAAAAAAAAAGCTAAATTGTGCATCACTGCTTATTAACCTCCAGTTAATAAAATGCGAAGTAAATTGAGTCAACAGCTCTTTGGCTCATGGACATCTTACTCAGTTTTGGTCTACAAAGCCAGACACTTTGGGTGCTCAGACGCAAAAGTGGATCTAGCAGTTGGAGCGTATTTTTGGCAGAATTCGTCTTTGACTTCACAGTGAAAAGAGTGTAAAGAGACCAGAAATCTTCTCCCTGCGTTTTTTTGCACCTGGGTAATGAGCTGTGATTGAAAGAAATCTAGATTGTAGGCAGCACCCCACTGGGTAGACAGCGTTGAGGTAATTCTCTTCGCTGTAATGGGCCTCCTGTTTGCGAAATTCTTTCATTTGCGCTAACTGATTGACCTGTCATTGGCCATGCACTCAGCCCTGACTCTGTAGCTAAAAGCCGCCAACCTCTCCCCTGCTCACTATGGAAACCACATCACCAAGGTGCGTCGCCATGGGTGACGGTCACTTAATGAGTGCGAAAATGTGAAGGTCTGAAATGTTCCGTAGATCTCTCTTTTTGTCTAAATAACAGTCTGTACTAAGAATGCCATTTAGCTGGATATGCCCTGTAACAAATATGTCACTGGCAATAGCAACCGTGAAAGGAATTGTTAGGATTCTGCGTTTTGAAATGTTTGTAAAGTTTGTCGGAAAAGTTCAGTCTCTTTGTTGGAGCTAAACGTTGCTCAATTTCATGCAGTGTGTATGTAGAGGATTAGCATAGACTAGGCTACATGGCCACACAAGCAGAGGGAAAGATTGCCAATAAGGAGGTATCGCCAGTCCTCTGTGTTTTGTCAGCATTTTAATCACTATGATACACCCAGGAAGAATGGATTTGATGAGATTGCCTCAGCAGAATGAATATGAAAGTCCACTCTTTCCCTCCATAACCCAAAACCGCAACAATCAGAACTGCAGCTCACGTCGTTATCTCGCTTCTGATACAACGACAAAACATTTAAAAGGCGCCCATTTGCATGCACCCATGCGCACTTGTTTAAAACTTAATTTGCGCTGAATAACTGGTTAGCCGGCTTAGAGAGTGTGTAAGATGGTTAATTAAAAAGATCTCTTAAAATGTCCTCTCGGCAGATAAATGCCGCAATAATGGAGCGAGGAGGTAGAAGGAGGCGAGGAGAGCCGAGTGGTCTGGAAAAGAGTGAGCCAGTGAATCTGCAATGATGGTCATAAATCACATAATTAGAAAACGCACGCCGCTTAAGTAGCAACATCAGTCAAGGCGCCCCGCTCCTTTGTGTCATCTATCTACTACATTTTCGTTCCCTATCAGTCATTGGTGTCTGCACATAACCCTCAAATTATTGATGTTCTCAGGAGAGCGTCTCATCTCTCGTGCCACCTTGGGTGAGGGAGAACTCACACTGGTGCTCTTGGAAAGGGGACGTGAATGTGTCTTCGGTAGCTGCTTATCACCTTTGCAAACTTGGTCTATTCGTATGAATTTGTCCACGTAAACAATATGACCTTCATAAATTCACATTGAGTCTGAAATATTGTTCATTTTACAAAAAAAAAAAAAAAAAAAACAGCCTTTTTTTCTTGAAATCGAAAAATTCTGCTTTGGACATGAAAAAACCCTTTGTTTTATAATACCTTATAGGGATAGTTCACTTAATTACTCACCCTCATGTCGTTCCAAACCTATAAGACTTCTGTTTATGGTCAGAACACAAATGAAGATCTTTTTGATCAAAATTTTAGTACGTGTCCTTCAGTTTCATCTTAATATATGCTTCAACAATGATCAAAAATCTAAATCACAAATTCAAGCTGATGTGGTTCTTGATATGATGTAAAGTTTAGAGATGATGTGAGTTTAGAGATATAGTATATATGTATATATATTTATTGGGGCTGTCAGTTAAACATGTTATTAATGCATTAACGCAAACCCATTTTGACTGTGTCAATTTTTTTGACGTGATTAACTGTCTTTTTACCCTAGCAAACTTTGTAGTTTTCTTTCATATGCTTTTGCAACAGGACGTGGCATGCATGGCGCTGTGCTCTGAAACCCATTCATTTCAATGATTTGCAAGGACGTTTTGTTGCTTCGTCGACCAAAGCGCAAGCGGATTTAACTAGACCGTAAACAAAACAGACACGCCGCACACACTCGTTTGGGCTTGCGAGCCGGCCGAATAGTTGGTTAACGTTACATTTTGAGTGGATGACGAGTGCGAGACTCTGGAATGGATGCCAGTAAGATTCTGAAGGGAAAGTTTACTTTTAAAAAGTTGCCAAATTGTTCCATTGACAAGACCAAAGTGATCTGTGTGTGTTGTCATTGTGAACTGAGCTATCATTATCGCAGCACGTCGTTCAGTCTGAAACACCGCTTGATGATGGCCAAGCACACACACACACACACAGCTGATGCGAATTCTCCGCTCCCTCGTCAATATCAGGACCTCGTCAGTATTTCTTTAACCCTTTTATTGATGGACAGTTACATTGTGTGAGAGATTATTTGCTCCAAGTGAGAATTTTTGTGTGAATTTGAACAGTATATGCCAATGTTGTTTTCAACAAAAAGCATTTGCACAATGCAAGCTGATCCACTTTTCCATGTTGAAAGAGCATTCAAATTAGAAAAAAATAATGGGACAATAAGAAATCAAGAGACATTTAGAATAGATACAAATGTGCGATTAATTGCGATTTATAGATAGATAGATAGATAGATAGATAGATAGATAGATAGATAGATAGATAGATAGATAGATAGATAGATAGATAGATAGATAGATAGATACATAGATAGATAGATACATACATAGATACATACATACATAGATACATACATACATAGATACATACATACATACATAGATACATACATACATAGATACATACATGTATATAAACTAGGGTAGCACATTACTCTGTGAACAATAATTATATCAGAATGTCAAATATTTCATTCAGATATCTGAACTCAAATGTGAAATTGATAACAATTTACAGACAAGGAAAACATTACTCACTAAGCTATTTAGATCTGTTCTCTAATTGCTGTTTTAGTCATGTTTAGAAATAGCTTGTTTTTTTTTTTTTTTTTTTTTTTTTGTTCAATTAAATATTTGATGTGGACACCATTTGTTAAAACGTCATTGCAAGCAGGTCTACCTCTTTTGGAAATAGTGTGAGTTATATGACCCCTCTCAGGGTACCATTGGGATTCTCCACAATCTCAGCAAGACTGCAAAGTCTGTCTGGCTCTCTCAGCAGATGGCCATCCGCCTGTTCGGCTGTTAGGCTTCTTTTTTTTTTTGGTTTTTGTTTTGTCCTTAGTCCAACACCTTTCTTCTCCAAATAATATTCCCTCTGAAATGTGGGATGTGGAGTGAGGGACCGGCCACAGTAAACCAGAGTTTGCCGGATGTAAAACCTGGTATCTCCTCGCTCAGCTCTCCGGCCTGTTATAATCCCGGCGGTGCAATCTTGTCACCATGGGCACACTGAACTGAGCACGCTCAGATTAGAAAGCCTCTAGAGAGAAGCTGCTCTGTGTTGCTGTGTGACCGGTTCTTACTAGATAATTTTTCTAATTAACCTGGACAGAAAAGATGCAGCACAGATGTATAAACAGAAAATAGAAAAACTTAGTTTTTCTCTCTTTCCTGGCCACTGTTCTCTCTCCAAACCCATCTTCCCTGCATCTTTAGAAGTAACTTTCAAGGGAAAGTCTTAATTAAACTGATTTGCGTAATATTTTTTGTTTTATTCATATCTCTACATAAAATGTCTCACTCTAGTGTTGCTTATTTGCGTTGCAGAATGAAAGTATCAGGTGTCTAAGGTCTAGCTCATGCTTTCTTTAATTTCCCTTTAAAACAAACACAAAGTTAAAATAGTTTGCGGGGTACTGACAGGAATGTCAAGTGAGGACGTTTGGGCAAAAACATTATCAAATAAAAGTCTATTCTTGGTTTTTAAAAAGAGTATGTTACCTTGCATTTGCACTATTAGAGGAGTAGCAGTGCTTGTGTGATACATCATAGCTATGATGGAAGCTATTAGGTAACGTTACATATAGAGGAAACGAGAGAAAAAACTGACATAAATTGAGTGATGCCAAGAACAGCATCAAGCAGAAATGCAAAATTAATTCCTAAATGCTCTAGTCAGCTTCCATTGTTACAAACTCATTGTTTATTGAATGAATGGCATTTGTTTAGGCTGATAAACACTACGTACCAAAGAAAAGTCTCTTCAAAATCATCTTAAATTTGAGAACCAATGTTTATTTAATTGCATTTAATTTAAAATGTACTTAGAGTAGTTCACTTAAAAAAAAATAATAATAATAATAAAAAAAAAACTTTTCCTGATAATTTACTCACCCTCATGTCATCCAAGATGTCCATGTCATTCTTTCTTCAGTTGAAAAGAAATTAAAGTTTTTGATATTCCAGGATTTTTCTCCATATTATGCACTTTACTGGCCACCAAACGGTTCAAGATCCAAAAGACAGTTTCAGTGCAAACTGTTCAAAGGGCTTTAAACGATTCCAGACCATCAATAAGGGTCTAATCAAAATCTTATCGAAACAATAGGTCATATAAAAAAATTGCTCTATTCTGTGATGCGCTTTCTTGTCTCTCCTGTTCGAACTCGTTCATCAAAATGAACAAATCTTTTTTTCTGAGTCAATTCGTTCATTTCGTTCGTTGAATGAACCAAATGACTCGGAAAAAGATTTGTTCATTTTGATGAACGAGTTCGAACTGGAGAGTCACGAACGTGCATCACAGAACAGACCAAGAAGAGCGTTTGTGCTTATAAAACTTAAACTGTTATTATTATTATTATTATTATTATTATTATTATTATTATTATTATTTTAAAATGAGCGATCGTTTTGCTAGATAAGACCTGAAACTGCACTGAAGCTGTCTTTTGGACCTTGAACTGTTTGGTGGCCAGTAAAGTGCATTATATGAAGAAAAATCATGTAATGTTTTCATCAAAAACCTTTATTTATTTTCGACTGAAGAAAGAATGACATAGATATCTTGGATGAAATGGGGGTGAGTAAATTATCAGCAAAACTTTTTTTTAAAAAAGTGAACTACTCATTTAATAGTGTAAGCAACCACCCAGAACACCTTTGCAACTTTGATGGCAGCATAAGTCATGTTGCAGACTTTAGCATCTATCCTGGCAAACAATTACAAGTAACCTTAAAAGTAACCTTCTCAAATTATGATGGTCTAGTTTATTATTATCACTGAATAAATTGGTGTGTCTTTTGAAATGTGGTTGAATTGAATTGTTCTACTTTATTTGCAGAAATTGAACTCTCCTGCAGTGCTGAAAGCCCCCAAAGAGAGAAAGCCAACCAAGAAAGAGGGTGGATCACCAGGGAAGTCGTCAAACCTCCCAGCTATGCTCTACAGGTTAGCTTGCAGCCAATACAGGGTGCCAGAAGGTCATTTATGACACCTGGGCAGTGCTATTGTAACATCATTTTTAAACGTTGACCTGGAATTCATAAAATATTATGCACTGAAAGAGAGAAAACGTGTGAAAAGATATCTTGGCTTAAAAAGTAAATGCTTTAATATGGCTGTGAGCTGTAACTAAGAAACCGTTTCATGTTCTGCATGTGCAGCTGTGGGATCTGTAAGAAAAACCAAGACCAGCATCTTTTACTGCTATGTGACACCTGTAAGCTGCATTACCATCTGGGCTGTCTGGACCCACCTCTCACACGCATGCCGAAGAAGACCAAAAACAGCTACTGGTGAGAACAGGACTGGGAGAGGGAATTGAAATGTGATAACAATTATTCTAGAAGTAATTACATCTCTTATAACCCTCCAGAGCTGGGCTTCTAATAATTGATAATGGCTAATAGTTATAAAATTATTAAATTTAAGTAAAAAAAAAAAACTGTTAAAAATAAAAAAAAAATCTAAACAAAATCTTGCTAAAAAAATTTTTTAGAAAATATTTAATTATTTACCTGTGACCATGAGAATTATTGAAAAACTGACTTAAAATCATTGGTCGTTGTAAATATTTAACTTTGGCAGTTCACTTCTTCCTTTTGCCTAGGGCTGTCAATTGATTGAACATTATAATCAAAATACATGATAAATTAATATATGGGTCTGAGAACAAGATTAATTTCATTTTAATTGGATTTCTATTAAATTTTTGTTGTAATTAATCACTAAATTAACATGTTAAGTTGACAGCCCTATTTTTTAATGTCTAGCAAAATAAAAATGCAGTTTAAAATTCTAGGAATGATTTTCCACTTGTAGTGTTTCATAAAGTCCCTCCATGTTTACTTTAGTAAGGTTATACTAACTGTCACTTTCAAAATTTATGTGGAGCTCCACAGTTGCGTGCGTGAGCGTTTCTGTGTTTTGTTTATTTGTCAAGCTGAGCCCAATGCTTTCGCTGCTGATTCGAGTAATTCATTTAATCCATGAATAAGAAAGCGTGATGTCGTTCCGCTCTGCTGGATGGAAATTAGAAAGCATTCGAAAGATAAAATTGTGTAGGGGGCCAAGTCGTACCTAATTACTGGCAACTGCCTGCTCCTGAGACAGTAATACTGTATAATCAAAAAGCTTTTCTCGCACTAAAGAATTTGACTATTCCTTCAATTTTATATATTGTTTTTGTGCGGGATACTTAACATCCCCTTTGTTTGAATGAATATGACATGTCTGCTTCCAATGGAAAGACATGGGCATGGACCTTGAAAGCTGCTCTCTCATCTCAAAGATTTCTCCATACTGAGAAATCAATAAGGCCAAATGAAAGCAAAATAATACCTGACTCCTCTTTCTCTCTCTCTCGTTCTGTCTCTCGCTCATCCTTTTCCAGGCAGTGCTCTGAATGCGACCAGGCCAGCAGTGATGAGGCTGACATCGCCATGGAGACGCTGCCGGATGGAACCAAAAGGTCCAGAAGGCAGATCAAGGGACCAATCAAATTCATCCCTCAAGAAATGAGCCCAGAGCCCAAGAAGCTTCAAGTGAGAGGGACTGTAAGTTTGAGCATATCATGAGTGTACTGATGATGAATGTGTGTGTTAAAAAGCCAATCCTTGAAATTGTGGTGCCAGATCTGGATGGGTTTCGCAGATTTCCATTATTTCCACCTAAAGAAAAAGTTGATTCTCTAACCAGACTACTAATGCTTCAGAATATCAGTTGTCTTAAATGTCTCTAAAATGAAAACATGGCCGAGTTCTGGGAGAGACTCACAAAAGAAAATGTTGCTAGAAAATAGAAATTACTTGGCTTAAGTGACTGCTACTACTAGAACGGTTTACTAGTTTATTTTAAGAATCGTATAGCTCTGCCTGATTGGTGGTTTAACTCTAGCTGTTGTTTAAAGGTGGAAGAGTCATTCATTGACTTGAAATTGATTCTTTGCTCCTCCTGTAAAACAGATAATTGACCTGTTCTTTAGTCTCTTGAGCTTTCACTGAGGTTATTGGTGAAAGTCACTGCTTGCCTTGTTTATTAGTATATCATATTGAATTGTTTTATACAATCACCTTGAAACTGACTCAGGCATAATTAAGCCATCAGTAAAAACCCCTTTGGAGCTACTCCTTAGCATTTCAGTTGTATTTGAACATTAGCATTTAGAATTGTTTCTAATACTTGATGAGCTGCCTTGCTGCCTACTCCCTAAAAAAGGGAGCAGCCTTCAAACATAGCACCCTAACCTCAGTAGTGATTGATTTAGAACATTCTGACACAAATAGTGCTATGACTTAAATTTGATTATAGTACAGTTTGATATTAGCATGTTGCTAATGCTAAGCTAACAGCACAATATCAAAGACTATATACATAACAAGGCTGTTCACACATATTACTAGTAAAGTCAAGTCACCTTTATTTATATAGCACTTTTACAATACCGATTGTGTCAAAGCAGCTTCACAGTGATAACATGAAAATAATACAAGACGTTTGTTTCTTGAAGAAGATTGAATCAATGTCCACCGTAGGTAAGGCAGATCATTACATGAATATTAAATGTCCCCAACTAAGCAAGCGAAAAGCCGAGGCAACAGTGGCAAGGAACCAAAACTCTATCAGGTGACAGAATAGAGAAAAAAACCTTGGGAGAAACCAGGCTCAGTCGGGGGCCAGTTCTCCTCTGGCCAACAAAGGAACAGTGTATGATTCGGGTAGCATTACAAGTCAGATTGGATCGGAACATTTGGAGTATTTATCCATTTCCATCTGTTTGGAAGTCGAAGTAATCACGCCGGTGTGGAGACGAGTTGTTGAGGATCAGTTCTGATGGCTGTCGTGACGATGAGGGCGGCACTTAAGGATGAGTTGGGATGGGTCCACGAGTAGGTCCACCATAGAGGGTCCCTTGGGATAAAGAAAGAGTCTAATATTAGCGTAGACGCCATCCTTCTTATGATTTACCCAAGAACATCAGGATTTACGAAATGTGTTCCCGCTTCCAGCTAATCTAAACTATGCAGCCTAATTTTGAATTAAATGGGTGGTTTTCTGCTTTTTTTTTCTTTGCATGATTGTGTTTATGGGGTGCAATATAACATGCATTCATGGTTTTTTTTTTTCAAGTCTTATATTTCATAAATTTCACCTTTATTGTTAGCCGCTTTTCTCCTCTGTCATTTGGACGACCGGTTGACTATGAAACCACTCCCCAAGAAACAGGCAATGGGTTCAGATTGGTTAGTTTGGGCCGGTGTGTTGTGATTGGCTAAACTCCGTAGTGCACGTTGTCCGGATACTTCACACCCATTACCTTTACGGGCGAAAGTTGCATGTGTTCATGTCGAATGTAAATAATGGTGTCGAAACTGCCGGTCAGTTTGAGTCAGAATCAGACCCAGAAAGTGGCGATGAAGAGAGTCAAGCAGAAGCTCCCCAAACATGGCTCTTACAAAACATTTTTGAATGTTTTTTATTTTTTTTTATATTATTATTATTATTATTCTATTCTGCTATTATTATAAGAATTTCGATACGTTGTTTCTTGAAAATGCTACCGCTGCTTGTTAGCTTTTTAGATACGGTTTTCTCCTGATTAAACATTAAATATAACTGAATAAATATTTTTCTTAAAGTTATTGTTTTATTGATATAATGAACAACCGTTTATCTTTTCACAAAACTTAGTTTACTCAGTCTTTTATTTAGCCTACATGTGGAAACTGTGTTCAACCCATACTGTACACTGATAACAGCAGCTGTATTATGTCAGAAAATGCAACATACTACTTCATTATACACAAATCATAATACATAAATAATAAACATAAACAATGACTGGTTAGTTAATGGTGACATGAGAAGTAGAAAAGATCACAGGATCAATAACATCCCGCCGGATAGCCTGAATCCATTTCCGTCGAACTTCATCAACAAGGAAATGAGGGAAGGAATGAAAACGACAGATATGATTGCTTTTGGAAACAAAACAAAAAAGACCGGTACGCAACTCTTACTAGTTGCTTGCGCTATTTGTTCTGACCGGAGCGGAAGAATATCATCATGACAATTGCGTATTTTCCAGTCACAAATACTGAAGTTGTGAGAGGCCCATTGATGACAGAATTTTCTAGAACTAACCCTTTAATTTTTGGTCACATTTACAGTTGTTTGGTGAGATCTAGTCATTTCAATAAGAATGCGACTAGGAATGTTGTATGAGATCGAAAAATGTACCCACCGAGATTTCGTTAATGAGTTTAAGGTGGATTCAACGCTTTGAAAAACAGAAAGCTGTTTGGTTTGAAAGTGATTTCAGTGTGAGGTGTTCCTCACACAACACTACACTATTGACAATAAATAATGGACCTCATTTGCCAAATATGTAGCTTGCCTGTGATTCCTTAAAATGCTGCCTTTGTTGGCAGCTCACTATGGATTGGAACGGAGCGATTATTTTGTTGTCTATTGAATGATCGGGCTTGTGCATGCACTACTTCTAGCTGTAGAAGCTGAGCAATGCTTTGAAGTCTGAGGGTAGGTATGTGTGTGTGTGTGTGTGTGTGTGTGTGTCTTTTCTCAGACTTGAGATAGGGCTTGTCTTTCAGGCTCTCCATGGCTTCCACTTATCACTGTCCAGCATTCTCTGATCCTGCGATAGTGCTCCGGCAGCCCGGCTCCCTTAAGGATGACAAAAGATATCCATCGGAGAAACGACAAGCTCTCCAGCCCTCCTTCATTTTGTCTTTTTCAACCTTTTGTTTTAAAGATTAGTCAATAAACCTCTCCCTGCCAGCTTTTAAATCGAATTAGAAAGTAAAACGCAATTTTAGATGGCTTCTTCAGCCGCTCGCCTTGGCTGATGGCTGTCAAAGTAGCTCACATGAAGGTAAAAGGAATGACTTCCAGACGTTGTTTTTGTTTGCTGTATTCACGTGTGTGAGTGTGTGCTTGCGTATGCCAGGCAGGGTTAATGCGTTTTCCCTTTAGTCTCTGAGACGCGTGCCCAGAAGTGAGGCGAAGGCTTCAGTGGAGAGCAGCTGGATTAAAAGGCTTTTATTTTTCTCTCTCTTCTGTAGCCCCGGCTAAACTCCACCAGAGAAAGATGCTTCATTGCAGAATTTATCTTCACTTGCACTCCAGAGTGTGGCAGCAGCTGAAAAGAGTCCTGCTTTGCATTTTTAATGCCCTTAACCAGCCGGCGTGGTGGTGGCAAGCCTTTGTAAAGCTGTGTTCTGATTTATCATGGCAAGCTAATCGACCCCCCGCCATTCCTTCCGTTCAGGAGTCAGTGGTGTTCGGCTTCGCTAATGTCCCACACTTCTCCAGGGCCATTGAATACCGGCCCTCCTGCACAACTGAAATGGCTCTCATGACTGGTGCACACTGAGATTTTGTTGTTAGTCTTTATTGGACTAGATTTCTGCATCATTCGATAGACTGAGGCAATTGGAAAAGTTGCTATAATTAGAGTGATTGATAAAGCATGGGTCACTTTTCACCACATTTCCTGAAGACACAATCAATTTATATGATGAACAGATTGAATTTAGGCTTTTATTCACATATTCATATTCATCAACTCGCACATTAGTTGCTCTTACACGCTCAATCATGGTTTTGACTTACTTTTAAAGGATTAGATTAGTTCAAATTAAAAAAAAAAAATGCTGATAATTTACTCACCCCCATGTCATCCAAGATGTCCATGTCTTCCTTTCTTCAGTCGAGAAATAAAGGTTTTTGATGAAAACAGTCCAGGATTTTTCTCCATATAATGGACCCCAACGTTTCAAGGTCCAAATGACAGCTTCAGTGCAGCTTCAAAGGGCTTTAAACGCTACCAGACGACAAATAAGTGTCTTATCTAGCAAAACGATCGGTCATTAGTTCATCGGTCAAAAAATAAATAAAAAAGTTTAAGTTTTATAAGCACAAATGCTTGCCTTGCTCTGTTCTGTGATGCATGTTCATGACTCTGATCCTGAGGATCAAATCGTCAAAATGAACGACGAATCGTTGAATTAACGAAATGATTCAAAAAAAGATTTTTTAATTTTGATGAACGAGTTCAAACAGGAGAGTTCTTTTCGACTGAAGAAAGACATGGACATCTTGGATGACATGGGGGTGAGTAAATTATCAGCAAAGTTTTTTTTGTTGTTGTTGTTGTTTAAGAGTGAACTACTCCTTTAATTGAGGGTTTGTGCGGAATCTAGAGACCAGAATATTATAGAGCCTTAGAGTTAAGCTCTTTAGACTTGGCCTATTAAGTAACCACCTAGCAACCATCCAAAACACCCTAGAAACCATATTGCAATGCCCTGGCAACCACTCTAAACAAGAAGCATTGAGTTTTATGAGACAGGCACCACTGCAACACAATCTAGTGCAATTATTTATTTATTTATACTATTTTAATTTGATAATTTATTAACTATTTTTGCGACCAAATGGTCCTATAGGTTTGTAAACTTTTTTATAATCAAAAACATTTTTTTTTTGATTAGTTAACATGTTTGTCCTGGATTGTAAGCCATTAGCCCAGTCTTGTTTGAATTACCACTGTAGGCTTTACAATGCCTTTGTATGCACTAGTAGTTTTTCCAATCTTGTGAAAATTGATTCAATGTTTTTTTTAAAGATGCATCATTGTGAGGTGTTTAATTAAAAGTAGTTCCTTTTTTTTCACAGAGTCATCTTGACTCTTCCAAGTGTAGATTGTTGTTCAGTCAGCCCATCACCATGTCTACAATACTTTACCGTTACGTAGAGGCTCTCGACGCAGAGGACCACTGATCTAGCCTTTTATAGATTACCTTAATCGAGTCTGCCGTAATGAAGGAATAATGAAATAAATGAGTGCCTTTGTTTGGTGCCACCATCGAGGGAGAAATGGCAGTGGCATTTAAGTGCCAATTGGCAGTGTGGAAGCAGTTAGCATTTATAATGATAAGTGTTCCATCTGCTGTGTGGTGGCAAGCCAAAGGCGACAGATGGAATTGTTTTCACAATCTGTTTAAATATGTTGTCGTTTTTTCTTCCCTTTTTAAAAAGCCCCAGCTTGGCACACTCGTGCGCCCGTTCGCATTAAGGTGGAGATGTTTGATTTGATTCGTGCAGTGCTGCTGTTGTTTTTTCTCGTGTTTATCAGCCTCTGATGGAGATGAAGAGTTGATCCAACGATGGTAGACAAGAAAAACGTGAGTACAAAAAGTGTCTCCAGGCGAACACAAGAGCGCACTGTGGAATATGAGTTTGGATATTCCATCTTGGTTCATGGCACACACAAAAATCCAATTTAAACAGCAAGGGTTGACCCAATTGTGGATATATAGCCTTATATCTGGATAGAGAGGGGCATCGGTTAGTGCTGTGGTCTGGGCTCTAAACAAAGGGATTGAATCTCTCTCTGTTATACGAGGGGGAGTCGGACTGAATGAGAGATTTGGATTAGAGAGGAGCACCACTGTTTGACATCTGTAGAAGCTATAGTGAGCCGCGAGTCACCAGCTGCTCTGCGTGAGCTGTTTACTCATGGAGAGCGTTAAACTTTGTTCTGTTCAGCTTACTGCCACATGGCTTGAACAACACATTACAATCCAACTGAGCAGCTTTTCAAATCTCATTTTGCTTTTATACTTTTTCCTCATATTTTTTTATTTTATTTTATTTTTATTTTTTTTGGTAATGAAGCCCTGAAGTGCAAAGTTAAGGAAAGCTTATTTGAGCTTATGTCTCTGTTTTAGCTTCACTACCTGCATCCAAATATGCCTCCTCCCTGAGTACATGCAATTGGTGGAATTAGTAGAAAATGTCAGAATTCGTAGTATTAATAAAACACAGGCACCACAGCAGATGTTTTTTTGTTTTAAGTCCCATTACAATCAATGATTTTGTCCCTTAAAACTCATCTTTGATAATCACATTGACATATTTAAAAGTTTTTTGGGGGGGGGGTTTCTTGTGAAAGCAATTTCTTCATGCCTTGAAATTGCTTGAATGTAACTCACCTTTCTTTATTTTTGTATACACTGATCCATGTATATACTAATTATTCCCTGCCTCCTCCCATTCACGCCAGCTCGGACTACTTGATCCACTCTGTCAGTTGTAGTAAATGCTACAATATGGCAAGTGAAAATAATTGGTTTAATTCAGCCATGTGTTTTTGAACCAAAATCTAATTCAGAAGAAGAGAAAGAGCACGATACAGGCAGACCCGGTTCTGCGGGGGTGCTTGAGGGTGTTAAGAACCCACAAACGAAAGTAAGAGCACCCTCAACTGATACTGTATTATTACCATAGTGACAAAACCTATTGGGTCCAGAGAAATATCATATGTTTCTATATTCAACATGTTTTTGTAGTGGTGAGGAATGTAGCCAATCATAGACATGTTTGATGATCTCTTGAGCGCAGAGATAAGAGATTCATTGTAAACAACTTTTTTGATTATAATGGAACTTTGTGAGATCGCAAACTATGATGACAGCTTTTAGTGATTGTGAAGGGAACTGACTTTGCACACTTTCTAGGCTATTTATAATCCATTCAGACTTTGAGTTAAAGTCGACACATTTTGTTAATTGATATGATTTTAGCCCTTGGCTTGACTACATTATCAAACAGTTAATAATGTGTTGCAAATGTTACACACCATGTTCCCGTTCACCATCTCAGAGTCACACAGTCGCCTTCTAAAATTAGCATCCCTAGAAAGAATGAAAAAGCCCCACCACTAGCCTTGCCTGGATTGGTTGCATATTTGTGATGGTAGGAGTTGGGGCAGTTTCAAACTACGTTTTTGAGATTGTCTTTGGTACAATGCAGTTTTTAAGGAGGATATCCTCCGCACTGGAGTTGACCGATGAATTTGCATGGTTTGTCTTAAAAACATATTAAAAGCACCATATAGACATACACTCACCTAAAGGATTATTAGGAAGACTTGTTCAATTTCTTATTAATCCAATTATCTAATCAATCACATGGCAGTTGCTTCAATGCATTTAGGGGTGTGGTCCTGGTCAAGACAATCTCATGAACTCCAAACTGAATGTCAGAATTGGAAAGAAAGGTCCTTTAAACAATTTTGAGCGTGGCATGGTTGTTGGTGCCAGACGGGCCGGTCTGAGTATTTCACAATCTGCTCAGTTACTGGGATTTTCACACACAAGCATTTCTAGGGTTTACAAAGAATGATGTGAAAAGGCAAAAACATCCAGTATGTAGCAGTCCTGTGGGTGAAAATGCCTCGTTGATGTAAGAGGTCAGAGGAGATTTGGTAGACTAATTCAAGCTGATAGAAGAGCAACTTTGACTGAAATAACCACTCGTTACAACCGAAGTATGCAGCAAAGCATTTGTGAAGCCACAACACGCACAACCTTGAGGCGGATGGGCTACAACAGCAGAAGACCCCACCGGGTACCACTCATCTCCACTACAAATAGGAAAAAGAGGCTAAAATTTGCAAGAGCTCACCAAAATTGGACAGTTGAAGACTGGAAATATGTTACCCGGTCTGTTGAGTCTCGATTTCTGTTGAGACATTCAGATGTTAGAGTCAGAATTTTGTGTAAATGTAATGAGAACATGGATCCATCATGCCTTGTTACTACTGTGCAGGCTGGTGGTGTAATGGTGTAATGGTTAGTTGGATAATATTGATGCATTTTAAGTCATAGAATAAAACGTGAAAGTATTTTGAGCTTGTGTTGACCATAGACCTTATTTCAGTCATTTAACGAAAAACCCGTTGACTTCAGGACGATGGAAACGAAAGTGGTAAAATGGTAACTTGTATCCGTTTTTGGCCTACTAATTTCTCGTACGTCATTGATTTCTCATCACATTGTGGAAATAAAAAAACGAAATGGTTCTAATTGTAATTAGCGAAGACGTCTATGCTGTATGCTAAGTGTGTCGCATAGCACTTTTAACGGATGGACTTTGTATTTCTATTGTTGACACACTGCACAGTTACTCAGTAACATTGTTGTTCTTTTAGAAAATAATTTGACTATTACATCACTTTCTGACCTGTTTATTTCATTTCTAATTCTTATAAATTCTACATTGTTTTAACCTTTTTCACTACTCTTAACATAGCCCATACACAGTCATTGTAGTAGGAAACTATTTTTGAGCTTGAAGTTGATTGGTCTTTTCCGAACATGAACAGTCTGAATTGACGTCGTGTCAACAGGGAAAATAACAAGTGACATGGCATGAAATGTTTACCTTGTGTACTTCAGGATGTTCGTAATCTTTGCATTAGTTTTCCTCCTGTGTGTGGCTTGAGTCTTTTAGTGATATTTCTTTTGAATGAATTATTTGAAATGCCCTATTCAGAGAGAATTCTTAAAGCAAATCTTAATAATTTAAATCCTTGGTTCATTTTAATAATCTTAAATCATTTTAAATCCAGTAATCTTACAC
The DNA here is from genome assembly GCA_038021265.1 of Cyprinella venusta. Classification (NCBI taxonomy): domain Eukaryota; kingdom Metazoa; phylum Chordata; class Actinopteri; order Cypriniformes; family Leuciscidae; genus Cyprinella; species Cyprinella venusta. The sequence goes on from CM075878.1 coordinate 9,190,893, forward strand.
TTAAACTGTTACGTTGTTCTTTCGAAAAAGTTCAGTGTACCGTAGTATGACCAAAACTCATTTTCCCTTTGACCAGAGAACCAGAGGCCAGAAGAGGAAGAGAACGTCCATTTACGAGGAGGATAAGATCGAGGTGAGCTTTCCCTTCCTCACCCCGCACTCCTTTAAGACTTTCTATCTCCCCCATCTACCTCTAATATTTAGAGAGCGTTATGAAGGAAGACAGCTTGTGTATGTTTACACAGCAATCTCAGCCCTCTCCACCTACCATCTTCATTCAAACACACTCGGCGGTTTCCTCTAATAGCTTCCGTTTCCATAGGAACCATCACCGCGGGAGCGCAGACAGAGGCATTCGACTCTGCAGAAAAAGCCCAAAGCCGATGACACACGGACCGAGTGCACCACCTGCAAGAGCCCGGGCGACAATGAAAACCTAGTGAGGTGGGTAAGCTTGTGCGCTGCGCGTCTCTGAAGCATCTGCGCGCGCGAGAGCATGTTTGATCTGGCGGGGAAGAGGTGGGGGTTATATTCGCCTCGTGATTAAAGTTCAGGCTTCATTATAAGGACTCTGCCATGCATGTGTGAATGGGAGGTTGCGCCGGCTCCACGGGGCCTTCTCTATTTGGCTGCCACATGTATTTGCTCACTTGGTTTGGCAGTAATGAGCTGTCTGATATACTGTCACCACTTGGCCCCTGGTATGAGGTTGCGGTTCCTTCAAACAGGATTATTTTAACGTACCAGTCAGATCCAGATCAATTATACTTTTTTTTCTTCCTTTAACAACACCTCGTCATGCTTTTCAATGGCTTTGTTTTTTGCTCAAATATATGCAAGCATGACTAAGAAACTTTTAATTGAAGCTCACATAATAGAAGTGACAAACAGTCACCACTTCCGTCCCATCACAATTTGACATAAAGCTGTTTTGGGGTAATTGGAGAGTGGCCTGTCAGGTTAGTAGTACTTCAAATGCTTTTACAATGCAGATTAGGGGAGATGCAATGTTTTGTACTAGAGCTGGCCGGTATAGTGATATACATCATGGCTATGATATAAAGCGTCAATTGTATATCTTTTACATTGCAGTATATAAATGTATTTGAATAGCACAGCATTACTTAAAGTTATTGACACTGTACAGTGACACAGAAACATGAATTAGAAATTAAATGGAAGCCGCCATGACATCATGTATTCAGCTCTATTTCTTTGTCAAAATCCCCATTGTGTGGTGCACTCGCATTAAAACAGTCAGTTATATCTTATCTCTGAACGAAAACGGTTGTGTGTGCGTCAGTACATTCGGTCTTAAAGTGACAGAAGCGCAATATCGTAAATCAAACCACAAAAGACAAAGAGAAACTCACTCACTGCGCTTCACTGAATAACTTTTGTAGCTTTAATAATCAGTTTAGCTTATTAAAGAATATGCTTCTTTATTTTTACATTTGATTACATACATTTCTATAGTAGTTTTTTATTACTGCATGTTAAATAAACCAACTGTACCTGAATAAATCCATATTTTTGTTCTATTTTATTTGTCCTATAGTTTGAAATGTGCTTCTTTATTCTTATTTTTAATAACTAAAATAAAATAACAACTATGACGTGATGTATATCGTGATCCGATCGTGAAATACGATTTTGGTCATATCGCCCACTACTATTTTGTATTGTTGTGCAAAGCGGCTAGTTGGAATTAGCTGCTGCTTGGCCTCGGCTGTGGTGTGAGGTGTGTTGCCCTGACTCTTTCTATCTTTGCATTGAACAGGTTGTGAGAGCCGGGCACCACCTCCTCCCCTAGAAAAGGACAGATGAGAGAGAGACAGGGAGAGAGAGAGAGAGAGGCAAATTAACTCGTTTGAAGAGCGGCGTTGGGGTCGGGGAGGAGTCGCGGATGACCGTCCCTTCTGCCCAAAATGGACAGTGCCATGGACGTTATCATGGTTAAACGACAGTCTGGCGAAAATTTTCTGAAAGAACGAAAAGACTATCGTTTGTGGACTAACATAAAAATGGTTGAGTTTGCACTATAAAAGGACTTTATATGGACTATATATGGACAGAATACTCAGTTAGCCAGTTTGGAGGCACATACTCACCCTTAGGGCCGTTCTTTGTGGAATACCTGAACAGTGACACTGGTTTTGGGCCTTTTGCTCTGTGGATTAAGCCAGATTCTGGGCCTTTTCACCATCTTCGCAAGCGATTTGCTGTCATCTGGCCTTCTTCAGGCCTCTTGGACTTTCTTTTTCTCGCTTACTTTCACATTGGCTCTACAGCAACGCACACCTCGCTCTGTCCGAGCTTACCGCTGATCACAAGACCCAATCAGCTGTGTTGACGAGTTAAATGTGCTTCTGAAAGCTAATTGTGTCTTCTGTCTTGCTTTTTATTGTGAATGCTCTTAATGCTTTTGTTTCATTACTTTTGCCTGTGCTGTATGACTTAAATGGTTCACAGTGATTAGACAGTAGAATCAGTATAGTTGTTTTTAAAAAGTGTTGTATTACTCAAAATGGTAATATCTGTACTTAAACGTGTAGGTTTCCTTAGTATCAAATCAGTGAGAGGGTTGAAGTTACAAAAAAAACATATCCGGACGTATTTCACCACAAAAGAAGGAAATTATATTTTATATGAAGAAAATGAAGGTTTAGGGCCATTTTATGAAAATTCAGCACCTTTTCCAGCCCGCTTTTCATTATCGTAATGCTTCTAGACATTTTTCTATTCTTTTTACTTGCATTTTTATTATTTATTATTATTTTTTAATTCATTACTGTAGTATGCAACACAATAGTTTTTACAGTTCATTGTTTTTTTTTATTTTATTATATATTCATTCTTTACAATTTAAATCATTGCATTGATGATAGTTGAAAGGAATGTGCCAAATTCTTATAAAAAAAATAGTCACAGTATAAAATATATACTGTATATAAATTGGTTTCATTGTTTTGCTTAAGTTTGCCAATTTTCTTTTGAATTTGAGGTGAAATATGACCTACAAATACTCCTGATCACCCAATAATAATGAGTTGTAGAATGGTAAAATTCTAAATTAACAGTAATTAGTTGTGAATGTAGTGTTGGTATTTTGGCTTGCATCTGCTTGGCGGACAGTCATCCTGTTTATGTTTTGCAATGGCAAAAAGAAATCCCAACCTGCTGAAAAAAAAAAAAAAACGCTTCTATCGCAAACCCTCCCTTCCCTCGTGTTCCAGTATTGCACTAATGAAAGTCTAGCTACCTAATTCCACGGCAGGCCTGGCAGCTGAAATCCGAGTCCCAAAGTTCCCACTCTGACAGTTCCCTCATGCCATTGGGAAAAGCCTTGTCCCTCCTTGCCCTCTCAATCTGCTTACTCACGCTGGACCAGACACGATACTTCCTTCTGTGGGATTTACATATCTTTCTGTCTCTGGATGACTTCAGCTGCCCTTTAACCTCTGACCCTACTGTATCTTCAGCCAGAGCTTTATCTCTTTCCACTACAGCTGTCTTACCTAGCTCACAGCAAACTGTGTGTGCAAGTATTTGTCGAGGCACATACTGCATCTGCTTTGCTCAGATAATGCTGCAAGATGGAGCCTTTTAGATTACAGGTCGCCTGTTGTCATGTCATGTCAGTTTAGCAAAGTATTGAGCTATTTTTTAGCATAGTATTGAGCCATGCTGCAATTTTTGTTCTAAATGTTTTGAAATTGAAATGTTTATTACTAGTACTTGAATTTTTTGTGCTTGACGTTTTTGTATTTTTATGTAATGTATATATCTGACCGTAATTTATTCCTTAGGTATTCTCCATAGGTAACGTGTCAGTGTGACTTGAAATTAGATTGCATTTTTGAGTGTTTAGGCCTACGTCCTGTGTGTATATGCAGTGTTTTTGTTGCCATGCGTCATTTCTCTTGAGTGTGGTCTTAGGACAGTGGCATTGCATCATGCAAGCCTTAATAAACTTTTGACTTTTTCATATCATTGTCAGCATGATCAATGAGTCTCAGTAAGTCCCGCTAATGGATTGCGCAGGTTCTGCCAGCCATTGGCATCAACTTTGGCTCAGTACCCACCAATTTGAAAGGAAAATAATGTTTAAAGTCACCATGAAATCATTAATTTTCCCCTTGCCTTCGCAACATCTCTTTCTTAATTACATATTCACATACATATTCATACATATTCATATTGGCATGAGTGCTGGGCAATAATTCTCCCCCTCCAACAACAATCCAACCAATTCTTGTTGAACAAAATTAAGTCCATTCCCACAGTATGTCTTGTTTCTCTTAAATATATACAGTATAAAAATACCAAGAAAACAAGACAATTGCAATTTGCCATGTATGCCAACTTATAACCTTACGTTCACACCGCTGACGACTTGAACTTCAAATCGTCAAATCCATCGGCGTCGCGTTTTGGGCGTTTTGAACGTTTTGAGTGTCAATCGGAAAGTTGAAAGAAGCTCAACTTTATGGTAATGAGCAGTGACGCGGTTCAGCGGCGAGCAGCGGCAAAACGCCAGTAACCAATCGGAATATAGACGCCCTTCACGCTGGCTGATTCCGGAGTAACATACAATGTAAACGTTCGTTCCTACCAAAACATTAGTTCCGAGAAAATGGAAGAGAAGCTAATTATCGTCGCTGCTGTGTTTCCTACTGGTTTCGTATCATTTATGACATGACGTTGTTTGCTTGTAGAGACCGCCAATTTGTGGCACTTTGTCACGGCAGACGTGCTGTAACGCGTCTCAGTTAATACTCTCTCTCCTGCTGTTTTCTCAAAATGTTTTTTCCTTCACTCCATCCCTGTTTTCCCGTTTAGCACATCTCATCAACTCACCCTTACGCACTCTTCCTGTCTCTCTCCCTCATTTCCACCAGCCTTCTCTCTTCCCCGTGCCAAAGCCCAGCTCTACAAAGAGTGAGAGGAAGGGAGAGAGAAGCGAGGCTTTCATGGGGAAATCTAGTTAACGGCATAACAAAAAGCCCAGTGTGTCTGCTAGTAAGTGAATCGCATTTGAGCTTCTACAACGGTGGCGGTGGCGGGAACAAGCTACATCTCTGTGGCCCGTGCCCATCAAAGCTCTGAGCCTCTTATTGTAGACCGGAGAGATAGAATCAGTTTGGCATGACCAAAACCTGAGCACCCCAATCCCTCATACTCAGTCCAGTGGTCTGGTACGAGGAATCCGGTGGGACGAGTGGTTCCGGTTTGAACCCGGGGTGCAGAAAGAAGGGGGTGGAGGATGTTCTGGAAGAGCGGTAACCTTTCCGATGATGAGCGCCTTTCCTATTACAGACCTGACACGGGATCCAGGGAGATGATTTAATGGCGGCATTTTGTTTTTGCTGACTTCACCCCTTTTTCCCCCCCCCTTTGCACTCCCCACCACTATTAAAACAGAAAACCAAAGCTATAGGACTGCAGAGTGTGGGAAGACCGGCCAAGCAGCTAAAATCTATTACGCTATGGCTTCTACTGTGTCTTTTATCCCCCTCCCAGTTCACTGCAGCGTATACAGTACGTGTGCCGCTGGTCTTCGGGATTGAGCGCCTCCCCCTCTTTGTGCATTCGCTAGATGACTTGCGTAGCCCAGAGGTGCCTAGCTAATTAGCAAAAGCATGGTAGAAGCTGGTGAACTGCATTGCTGCCAAATGAGACTGTCTGGAAACGGTCCAGAGCCAAGGTGCCGTAGGACGCTGTGGCAAAAACAGCCAAACTTCCCTTCCAGTTCCAGAATGAACAGCGTTTTTTTTTAAACGGTTTAAAGGAATATTATGGGTTTAATATGTTCAGTGAACAGCATTTTGGCATAATGTTGATTACCACATTAATTATTCTGTTAAAACCTGTGCATTACTTGAACTGTTGCAATTTGCACTTCACTTTTTCAGTCGTTTTAGTGTTTTTGGAAATAAATGTACACCGAAAGAAAAAATGGAAAGCTTTGTTTTACACTAAAATGATATTAACACACATTATTGTTTGTGTCTTGTGGCTATCCACATTATTTTGTGAAAGTGAATGTTTGAAACTTCCAATTTATTAGCTGCTATAGGTAGAAATAGTACAATATCAAAGTACATTAAATTGTAAAACTAATTGTCCTCCAAACCAATGCGTTTATTTTGATATTTAATTAAAATAGGATTACAAATACCAGTTTGCAATATAAATAAGTTGATGTACATCTACTCATCTAATATAACCGTAATTGGCTGATTTCACAAGCCATGTACATTATTAAAAAAATAATAATAATAATAATAAGTAACCACTATTGAAACTGAGTATTTGAATGTTTGCAAATTGGCTGATTGTCTCACTGGATTTCGATTGTTTTAAAGAAAAAGAAGACAAATAATTATTGGGGTAATCAACATTATACCTATGCCAAATGTGCTGTTGAGCTTAATTTGTACCGGAACCTGTAATGTTTCTTTTTAGCCATAAATCAGATCATTCAAACCCCCAAACTGTCCCTCAGTCAGCTGTCTGAGGCTTTACTGTGTAAAAGTTGACACATCATGGCCCCCTGCTGTCCACTCAGAGAAGCACACTGCGTCCCGCAGGTAGCTCCAAGTTAGTGTCCCCGGCAGCTGGCCTGGCTTTGAGTACGAGACTAAATGAATGAGTGAGCCGTGTAGTAATGAGATAATAAAGAGGAGTTAGTTTGTCAGTGCATCGTTCGGTCGCAGCGGCTTCAGTCGTAAGCCCATTCATTGTCTCTCCTCCTTGTAAAACAAAGGCCTCTTAATAATACCATTCCCACCTCAACAGTAAATCAAATAGGAGGAGGCTCACAAAGGCTGATAATCTGCTCCCTCAATAGAAGGGATTCACAAAAAGCCATGGGGGCACTTTGTCATGGGCGGCAGTCAATGGCCGAGCATCTTGTGCCATATTGATCCCTGTCACGTGGTGGCTCCCCAAGTAATTGCACTGGACCCGAGTGATAAATTTGCTGTGTTTGTACCATCCATAAGGGTGAGAGGAGCCGACCGAAGAACAAAGACTTGCAGCGTTAGTCTCGGTAACACTTCAGACCCTGGTAAATCCAATAATTAGCCAATTTATCGCTCTATCAAAATTATATTATGCAATCTTTTAGTCTGCACACAGAAGAGATAATGCAACTGTTCAGGCGTCTTGAGGTTTAGATGTTGGAGTTTTGTTGCGCAAGCATCTGTAGTTGCTATTAAACCCGTCGGTATTGTTTAAGAGATTTGCGTTTCTGCCACCCAAGCGTTTTTGTGGGGTCACTGCGGAAATTGCTCTCACTCGCAGGACGTTAATCCACAAAAGGGCCAGTCAAAATTACCATGCAGATTAATCCCTTAACATAAAAGCTTTAATTACAATGTTCAAACATTTAGGAAGTAATCCTGTCTTTATTTTGGTATTAAATGGGCATTTTAGCAGTAGCTTATCGGGTAGTGCAACGTTTCTTGTTTGTTGCCTTGTTTTGTACTTTGCTTTTTCAACTAGTTCTAGATGTCCTCCAATGACATTTTGTTAGATCCTTGTGGCGTATGAAAGTAGTGGCGTGTACAAAGGCAAGCATTATTAATACTATTCTTCATACTTTTGAACAGAATAACTATAAGATGGTCATCCAACATAGTTTCTGTACATGAATGATACCTGAAATCATACAGTTTGTTACAGGAATGAAAAAAAAAAAATGACAAAAAAGACCCCATAGATTATGATGTAACAACCAAGCCATAAGGATCACAATTTACTTGGTTTGTTGCTATGTTGTTTATATTTCATTTTACTATAGTAGCACTTTATTTTACAGTCCTGCTTCCCATATGTACTTATTATAGTAATTGCAATAAATGGTAAATGGACTGCATTTATATAGCGCTTTCACAGACCCAATGACCACCTAAGCGCTTTACAGTTTGCCTCACATTCACCCATTCACTCACTCATTCATACACCGATGGTGGTGTCAGCCATACAAGGCGCTATCCAGCTCGTCGGGAGCAGCTGGGGTTAGATGTCTTGCTCATGGACACCTCGACACTTGGTCAGGTGGAACCGGGGATTGAACCACCAACCTTTCGGTTTGTAGACATAAAGGTAACGCTTCCTTTTACAGTCCAGTTACCCATGTAAATACTATGTACTTATTTTAGTAACTACAATTACTGGGTAATAACTAGTACCAACCCTAAACCTACCCCTAAACCTACCCCTGTTCAATGCACTTACCTTATATTAGCCAGTACTTTCTAGGTAAGTACACTGTAAGTACTGTACTGTAAAAGGAAGCGTTACCCATAACATAATAACTTAGTAACAACTAGGTACTAACCCTAAACCTAACCTTAACACGTAGTTACCTTATATTAACCAGTACTTTCAAACTGTAAAGTGAAAGCGCAAACTTTAAAATGGTAGTATCTTTTAACATTTTAAATTCCCTCAAATGGTGGACAGCTGGCATACCTTTCAAATTCCACTCTGAACGTCAGTACACCTTAGGTCTGATTTTTTTTTTCTGACCCTCTCAAATAAGGCAACGCTATCATTTAATGAGAACTGATATGAATCTCCATAGTGATTTTTCTGTTGTGCCCCTTTGCTATCTGTTCTCGAAATGTTCAATCGAGCTTAAGTGTTCCAAGAATTGCTCTGATGTTGGTGATTGCCCGTGTCTCTTTAAAATGCGAGATGATTGCAGTAATAACAATCCCCCCCACACAAAAAAACTGCATTTGGGAGTCAATTTATCTTAAATATATCCTCTCTTCTCTTATCCAGGGAGATTTCTAATTGTACATTATGGTTTTAAATATCGGAGTTGTCATGTGTTATCTCTCTAATCACTGGGCTGTGTAGACGAAGGCCCTCTGCCCTGAACCCGGCTGACCGGATCAGCCTTTAAAAGGAGCGTCGGGGCTGAAATGGAGTTCTAAGTGGAAGGATGAGAAGAAGATCAAGCAACAGAGCCACCGGGCTTTCACCCTGCGCCGAGAAACCAGCGAGACGACGGGTGGGAGGGGGGCTGAGCGTGCCAGGGGGTCTCTAAGAACTCCTCTTAGAGATTAAACAGTAGATGAAAGAGGATACGCATCGCTAGCCGAGAGCAACATGTGTCACAGACAAAAGCAATCAATCGTGTTTTTCCCCTCACCTCACATCCCAATAAGATTACATCAATCAATAGACTCTCTTATGAGTGATTGGATTCCGTCCGAGATCGGAGGAGAGAGTTTGAGGGGAGGAGAGAAACGAGCAGCTCAATTTTCCCAATGATTAAAGCGGGCCCAAATTGCTTTGATAACATCAAGGACTTTGTGACGGGGTCCAGAAGGGCAGTGCGCGGAGCAGATAGAAGCTGGCGCCTGCGTGTTACGGGAAACCGCGGCGGAACGGGGATGATGCGTCACCTCGCGCCGCAGAAACTCTTCAGAAACTTCTCATGGCGCTTGTTGAACGGCGAGCTGTTATTAGCAGAGCGGATGTCTTTCGTGAAGAGTTTAAAGGGGTCGTAAAATGCCCTTTTCACAAGATGTAATATAAGGCTCTGATGTCCCTGGTGTGTGTATGTGAAGTTTTAGCTCAAAATAACCCACAGATACTTTAGTTTAGGGGTGTGCATAAGACTGACATGACACCTTCATAACCATGACATATGTCTTGAATATGAAGTAGGGTTTATGCATGTTTATGACAACTGTCATAAAGTGTCTTTCTCTCAATAATGACATTTTGAATCCAAATATGACATTGTTTGAGATGTCTTTATGACATCTTGACATAAACCTTAACGTCATAACCTGTCAGTGTCTTTGTCATGACAACTTGACATTAAATGAAGTTAAACTGTCGTGAGGTTGGCTTTGACATTGGCTGAGGCCATTATAACTGTGTCATGAATATTTTTCGTGACCTCAACTACCGTGGTGCTAATTGAATTGTCATTAAAAAGTTATAATGGCTTCATGACAGCCAATGTCAAAACCAACCACCTGATAGTTTAATGTAATTTTAACCAATAAAGCTAGGTGGTTTCTCAAGTTTGATAATTAATCTGCTATGTCATGTTTATGACAGGTTGTGTTGTCTTAGTAATGTCAAGTTGTCATGACAAAGACACCGACAGATTATGATGTTATGGTTTATGTCCAGGTGTCATAACAAAGACATCTCAAACAATGTCATATTTGCATTAAAAATGTGATAGTTGTCACAAAACTTCCCTCATATTCATAACATATGTTGTGTCATGATTATGAAGGTGTCATGTTAGTCTTGTGCACACCCCTTCAAGTAAAGTTTTACCTTATTTTCTAGCATGTTAAAATGATCACTTTTTGAGGTTGAGCAAAAATGCGCCTTTTTTGTGTCTGTCCCTTTAAAAGCAAATGAGCTTATGTGTTAGCAGCTCCGATAACCAGACACCTGCAGACACATTTCAAAATCGTTTAGCCATTTATGTTCAAACCAGCGTCAAAATTGGCAACTTTATAGCACAAAAACATGACGGAAGTATGGTTTATGAGTTTTTTACAAAGGCTCTTCTTCTCAAGGCAGCATTTACTTGATCAAAAAATACACTAAAACAGTAATATGATGAAATATTATTAATTGAAAATAATTGTTTTTCTGTTTTAAAATATTTTAAAATGTCAGTTACGCCTGTGATGCAAAGCTGAAGTTTCAGCTTCATTACTCCAGTCTTCAGTGTCACACGATCCTTCAGAAATCATTCGAATATGCCGATTTTCTGCTTAAGGTGAGACGCTGCAGGTGAATAGTGTAAACATTTTAACTTACAGATGTCACCATGAGAGCTTTCTAACGTGTGTGCGATGACAGGGTGCAGATCGCGATCACGGAGCAGAGGGATGATTTATAACAACTTTTGAAGAATTTAGGCGAAATCTACACGCAAACAGACAAAGTGTAGTAAAATAAAGACCTAAATGTGTATTTTGGACTTTGTTTCAGCACAAGTCTGAAAGAGGAGTCCAAAATCTCAAAATTGACCAGTGGAAAAAAGCCGTGCCGTGTTTGCCTGCTGTGTCTCGCCTTAAGAAGTTCAAATTATTTCTTGTAATTTATTGATAACACTTGCTGCTGAATATTTTTGTGTAAACTGTGATACATTATGTAGTGACTGTATAAGGTAGATTTGTTCTCAGTAGCCAGAAGGAAGATGTACCGTTTTATTTCTTTATTAAACTCGACTTGAAAGAGAAATTAAAAGTATATTTAGACAGTATATATTCGTTTTGAAAGGTTACTTCCTGTTGAACCACCTGATGATTGGCCATTGTCAATTTGAATTCCAATTAAGCATAATCATCGGGCCTTCTGTCTGCTCGGGTCGGCATCACTGAGCAGTGTTTAATTCAAAGATGTTAAACTGTGATACACAACAAATGCTACAAAAGGTTCATTAAGGCAAAGTAATTAAAGAAGTAAATGGCGAATCGGGACGCGCTCCACTAATAAAACGCAAGCCTCCCGTGGCTGCCGTAGGTCCTAAACTTTCCCCCCCGCCGGAAGCGAGAGGAGTCTCTCACTCCTTCTTTATTTGCCGGAGCGAGGGATTCATATGAAATCAATCGGCAACTGTGCGCAACAATAGCCGTGTGCTCATTAGCGCAGCACACACACACACTCCTGGTCATTTTTCTTCTTTTCATGAGGAAGCCTGGAGGTGATTTAAATTCCCCTTTCCTGTGCAGATATGCCTGCTCAGCCCCTCCATATGTATGTGTGTGTGTGGGGGGTTGTGTTTGAGCATGCCGCTGTGCGAGCTTGTACTAGTAACCCATCCTCGCATCTGCTCAGACTAAAGAATGTAAACTTGAGTTTGTTCGCAATTGTAGTTGTTGTCTTGCTCTTTGATTTCATTGTCTGTCTAATGTTTGTTTTTTTCACCTCGATATATTGCAGTGAATTGGACTTTCAAGATAATTGTTACTTGTTGTTGCTTTAATGATTTCCTTTAAGGATTATTCCGATTTCAATACAAGTTAAGCTTAATTAGCAACATTTGTGCATGGCGTAAGGTTGATTAGCACCAAAATTAATTTCCACTGTCCCTCCTTTTTTTTTCTCGAAAAAAAGCTCAAATGGAGTAGTTCACTTAAAAAAATAAACTTTTGCTGATAATTTACTCACCCCCATGTCATGCAAAATATCCATGTCATTCTTTCTTCAGTCGAAAAGAAATTAAGGTTTTTGATGAAAACATTCCAGGATTTTTCTCCATATAATGAACTCAAGGTCTACGGTCCAAAAGACAGTTTCAGTGCAAACTGCAAACTGTTCAAAGGGCTTTAAACGATTCCAGATGATGAATAAGGGTCTTATCAAGCGAAACGATCGCTCATTTAGAAAAAAAAATACGTTTTATAAGCTCAAATGGTCATTCGTGACTCTCCAGTTCGAATTCGTTCATAAAAATAAACAAATCTTTTTTTTCGTGTCATTTGGTTCATTCAACGAACAAAATGAACAAATTGACTGGGGAAAAGATTTGTTCGTTTTGAACGCGTTTGAAAAGGAGAGTCACGAACGCCTTTAAGGCGAGTTCACATCAAGAATGGTAACTGTAAAATTAACTATAATAACTATTTTAGTATTCACATCAGCAAAACAATATAGTTTTTCGTCTGTCGCTTTAAATGCTTGAGCTCTCCAAAGCAGTATGGATTCTGATTGGCTGTCAATGTTTTTATCTTTCATAAGATGGACTATATATTCCAACTATATTGTTTCACTCTGGTGTTGTCGTGTGAACTATGATGTCATTTAAAACCAGAACGATTTTTAGAAAAAAAACAAAAACTCTTTTTTGTTACTCATTGTTTCAATACTCTAGCCACACAATGCAAACCATATTTATTAATGATAAAATGATTTTAGTGAGAAAATTTTGTGATAATTTTGTTTTGACAACAATGTAACAACGCATTACAGCATTAATACACGTTTTAACGAAATAATTAAAATGCTTTTATAAAATTATAAGCTTCTCATTTCTGCTTGTAAATCATCCAAAAATATGGCCCCATTTACTTCATTGCCTCGCATCATTTTTGCTTTATTTATTTATTATTTAAGGTTGAATCAAAATGACTTAATGTGCTAATCAACGTAATGCCACATGCATATTTTGAACCTAAAACATTCATTTAATGGGAGAAAACACTAATAATGTACTTTAATTAGATTAGATTACAATAGAAGGTTAGTAGATATAGCTGATTACGCTACACATAGTTCTCAAAACCTTTCAAACATTTCATGCAGTTTCATGCAAGATCAGGTCATGTTAGCTGTTTGGCTCATTTAACAGCTCTTTTATGTACAAAATAATAAAACAGAAGGGCATTGGCTCTTGTTAACTGTTCCACTAAAGAGGTCATTGCAAGGTGTAATGGGATAAGAGCAAAATTCTGTGAATCTTTCTGCAGGAGTTTTTTTTTTTTTTTTCTCTCTCTCTCTCTTCAGAGGAGGATCATGTAATGGAGGCAGCTTCGAGTTGACAGTCTGTCGCCGAGGGCAAGCCGTTTTCTCATTGCTCTGTCACAATAAATATATGGATTAGAAACAGGAAGAAACCGTGCATGCTGAAGCACAAACAGTATGCACCGGTTAAATGAGCTTGTGAATTGGCGATGTTGAATAAAGAGATGAGGTGTGTGTTTGTTGAGGAAAATTAACACATTTTATATTTTTCTCATGTAACACAAGAATCATATTGTCAATATGATTCACTTTAGTCAAACACGACTATTTCCATATAACTGGCAGTTAAAGAGGCCATATTTTACATGTTTTACAAGTATACTGACCATTTGAATTAAAATGTTTTTAATATTGTCACTTTCATCGGGATAGGCCGTTATAATGTAAGTAGCTGAATGTTAATATGCAAAATTGGGCTGTTATATGTTAATTACGCTCATGCTTGTCATTTAAAATCTTTTCGTTTAAGTGCAAGCTCCATAAATTTGGTAAAATACATCAACATCAAATAGTTGAAAAAATCCTTTTATGCTCACCAAGGAGGCATGTATTTGACCAAAATACACTAAAAACAGTCTTGTTAAATTTTAATTTTTCTTTTTGGACTCAATTTTAAACGTATTTTATTTTTGTGAATTACAGCATAATTTTCAGCAGCGTTATTCCAGTCTTTGTCACATGCAGAAATCATTCCAATATGCTGATTTGATGTTCAAGAAATATTTACTATTATTATTATTATTATTATTATTATTATTAAAATTGAAAACAGTTCTGCTGCTTCATATATTTTGTGGAAACTATGATACAGTTCATGGTTTCCAGTTCAGCGAGTTCAACACTTCAAAAGAACAGCATTTTTTTTTTTTTTTCAAAACTGAAATCTTCTAAATGTACTGCATTACTATGTAGCATCCTTGCTGAGTAAAAGTATTAATTTCTTTAAAAAAAGTCTTACTGATCCCAAACTTTTTATGCACAAAGATTTGCTAGCCTTTATTTTTTTAATAATCGTGAGTTCTGAATGACCTGCATTTGCCGTTTATGTCACATATGGTTTACCAAATTCTTTAAAAGGGCAAGAAAATACTGTTTTCCAATAATTGTCCCATTTAAAGATGACATTGCATCAGATTAAAGGGAAAAAAAATAATAATACTATATTCACACTGTCAGTTCTCGGGAATGACGACTGCATGTACTTACAGGTGTGACTCTCAAAATTGTCCCATTCACACAACAACATACAGTAGCATCTGGAATACTGTCTGCCTTAGAATAGACGTCAAACAATAGTGGATTTTACAGATAACAATAACTAGGTTGAACCGCACTAGCTGATAACCACTGATTAGTCAACTGATCGTTTTTAAATTGTATACTGAATGAAAAGAGTACTGAACTATGGGAAATATACTCTATTTTATTACTAAAATAAATTAATATTAATATCAATCTTTCCTCAAATACTGTATGAATGTGCAATGGGAGGGCCCATAAAGGTATATGGTGCTGGAAAAATAAATTTAAAAATGGCCAATCCCGGGAAACTTTGTCTTTGCGAACTCAAAAGTTTTGCGAGTGAACGCAAAAAAAAAAAAAAAAAAAAAAATTCTTAAAGCAGCATTGTTACTTTTCAAATTTTCTCTCGGGGTCCCCCTACAGTTGGGAAACAGTGTTGTGTTGTAAATTCTGTCATGGTTGCTCTAGGGAATACACGCGTGGATTTGTTGACAAGCAATACCTCCGAACTCTGCAGAAGGAAGGATTTTTCCATAGGTGAATCTGCAAATTTGAAAAAAATGATTTGCATTATAGCCTGAGGCAAGACACTTTCACCAGAAAAATAACAAACATGACTATCAGCCTGCAGACATAGGAAAGTTATCCTGACTGATTATTTTATCCGTCCAATCACCTAATCATGTATTATTTACTTGCAAGAATGTAGCCCCTACCAAACTCGGTAATCAGTATACTTTCTCGTCTCGAGCTGGCGCAAGCTGCCCTGTCCGGACGCTTTGAGTATGTTAAGCGCCCTCAAAAGAAAAAAAAAAAAAAAAAAAACGCTCATTGGGCTCTCGCGTCGGAATTTGAGGAAGTGGGGGAAGTGACGTGTGCCGTAAAGCAGTCAAATTTTGTAGTTCTTTTTGTGCTCGGATTCCTACCCGCAACCCGAAGTTACAGAGTGCCAGTAAAAGCGATACAGACACTGTCAGGCTATGGCATACCTGTCATTCAACCTATTGCAAGTCGATGTACCATCTCAAGGGTTTTGGAAAAATATTATAAAGGTTGAAAAACGACAGTGCTGTGCATTTTTTCACTTTCATTTTTTTTGACTGCCTTGTTGTCCCTTTAGTGGCCCCGTACTTACCAGTAACAATAACTACAGTGACCAAAGTTATTCCAAAGATGATGATGTCTGAAAAACTGGACACAAGTGGTCCAGTCCAGTTCCGATCACACAGTGCGAGTTTTCAGAAAATAAGTTCTGAAAATGTATGGGTGTGAATTCGATTATAGAATGCAGTTCTATAATCGAATTCGAATGCAATCACTCTCGTAAAATGCTAAACTGTGCGTTAACGTAACCGCATTAAGGACTCAGGATTGACAACTGTATTCTGCTGCTATGTAAACGTGGCCTATATAAATACCCTAAATGCGTTTGTCTTTGACTGCCCTGTTACTCTGTCAGGGGAAATAGCGGGTTGGCATGGTAACCACAGGTGAGAGTCGGCTCATTCCCTTTTGCAAAGGCACCTTGAAGTGCTCCCTTAGGACTCGAGAAGTTTATTTGGTTGCTTGATGAGAAGCGGTGTGAAATGTGCTGTTTGACTCTGTGGATATGAGCAGCAGGCGTCATTGTTAGGTTTTTGATCTTCAATCAAACTCTTAATGGTGTGCAAATGCGTGGAGCATTAATGTGTGCTAGTTTTTGGTGTTTCTGTCATCATATTTCTTTAATAAATGTGGCTAATAAAGCAGAAATCAGTTGTGCGTTTGACCTTTTTGCACTCTTTCAATGAGACACAGTACTAATGACCAGAAATCTACATTAATGTGATCAGGTTAGCCATTCTAGCCGCTGGGTGTTGACAGAAGGTGTACATGTGTCTTCGGTGGGAGACTCTCTGCTCATTAGCACTGAGCCGCATCACCGTCCAGGCCTTTAATTAGCATTTGAAGTCTGTGATGGGCCTGAGTTTGAAAGGGCTTCCACGTCACACAGCATCGGGTTCGGTGACACCAAGAACAACCCTGCCTCTGCTAAAGTCTCAGTGTTCCCGCTCGTTCACTTAGCAGACAAAATATGGTGTCTGTCCCTGTCTTTTTCTATCGCCTCATCCTGTGGGCTCGCTGATAAGACCGCCGTGCCCCCTGTTTCGTAATGGAGACGAGGATGGGGATTGGGCCTATTGACCTCCCCGGCTCTTATCGGCTTTATCTGATTTACATTGCCAAATCAGAATCTACTATATTGATTACAACATAATTAGTTAATTATGGACAGGAAGGAGAGGAGAGCACTGCAGGGTGAAGGGCATGTGGGGCTTCAGCAGATGCACCTTATGAATGTTAAATGAGAACTGAACTTCATGCACTTTTTCTTACAATGTCTTATGAATATAGATATATTAAATATATTTGTATGTGTTTGTTTGTTTTACAGCTGTCATTGTTAATTTATTTCAATGAATTTTAAAAAGTAATTTGCTGATGAATAAAAAGTGCAAAACTACGGAGCCCCCCAATCCCACTTTGTCAAAAAAAAAAATGTAATTATAACTATCTTGTGGCCTCAAGATAGGCACTCGTGGCCTCAAGATAGTAACTCGTGGCCTAAAGATAGGAACTAACTCGTGGCCTCAAGATAGGAACTCGTGGCCTAAAGATAGGAACTAACTTGTGGCCTCAAGATAGGAACTCGTGGCCTCAAGATAGGAACTCGTGGCCTCAAGATAGTAACTCGTGGCCTCAAAATAGTATCTCCTGGCCTCAAGATAGGAACTAACTTGTGGCCTCAAGATAGGAACTCGTGGCCTCAAGATAGGAACTCGTGGCCTCAAGATAGGAACTTGTGGCCTCAAGATAGGAACTAACTCGTGGCCTCAAGAAAGGAACTAACTCGTGGCCTCAAGATAGTAATTTTTGGCCTAAAGATAGGAACTAACTCGTGGCCTCAAAATAGTAACTTGTGGCCTAAAGATAGGAACTAACTTGTGGCCTCAAGATAGCAACTCGTGGCCTTAAGATAGTAAATCGTGGCCTGAAGATAGGAACTAACTCGTGGCCTCAAGATAGTAATTTGTGGACTAAAGATAGGAACTAACTCGTGGCCTCAAGATAGGAACTCGTGGCCTTAAGATAGGAACTAACTCATGGCCTCAAGATAGGAACTAACTCGTGGCCTCAAAATAGTAACTCGTGACCTAAAGATAAACTCGTGCCCTAAGATAGTAACTCGTGGCCCCAAGGCGAGATACTCTCTTGAGGCCACAAGATAGTTATAATATATATTTTTTTAAATTTATTTATTTATTTATTTTTTGACAAAATGGGACTAGGGGGGCTCCGAACAAAACAACATCATGAATTTTAAACATTGTAAATGTCTTTACTGTCACACTTGAGCAATTAAATGTGTCCGTGCTGAATAAAACTATTAATTTCTTAAATAAAAAAAAAAATAAAAAAAATCACTGACCTATTGTGAATTTTACAAGTCATCTTTTAAGATACTTAAAATACTGAATATATATTTATTTGCAGTTAATTTGATTTAATTAATTGCTGTTTATTATATACTTCTATATTTTGACACTAATGTGAAGTGTCCCTGAATGCTTCTGATGATGTTGCATTTTGTTTTCAGTAACGATATTCAGCATTTGCAGCAGTTACAGAACGGCATAATAATCGACCCAAGATGGAGGTCTTTTACGGTTTATGTAAAATCGGATAGCTGGTGGTTGAGGAGACCTATAACTAAGGACAGAATCTCAGTGTCTTTCTTGACACCTTGACTCTGGAATAAAAATCCCATAGAGATTTATCGACACGATGAGCTGAAACTCATTTCAGCAGGACCAATCGAGCAGCGTGTTTTATGATGGCTGTACAAGGCCGTGTGAGAGGTTGTGTGCCAATGTGTTTTGAATCTATTAAGCATCTGTTACCTGACAGCAAATGGCTCTGTCACCATCTATCATAGCTGCCTGGTTAGGGCCATACTGCCCTCTTGGCAGGGTATAAGCAGTCTGTGTGTGTGGCACCGCAGCTGCATTTTAATATATTCTCGCTGCTAATGTGCTGACTGTTTTCCTCATAGGTGTGATGAGTGTCAGCTCTGTTACCACTTCGGCTGTCTGGACCCTCCCCTGAAGAAGTCGCCCAAACAAACCGGCTACGGATGGATCTGTCAGGAATGTGACACCTCCTCATCAAAGGTGAGAGTCAACAGAATTCTCCCTATACCCACTTCAGTCATAATAGTTTGTTGTTTCTCCAATTTTTCCTTATTTTTCGATCAATTGCCATCTATAATCTAGTCATGTACATGGAGAACAGGACTGTAAAAAAAATGGTAGCACTTTATTTTGCAGTCATGTTCCCCATACTAAATACTTATTATGCAGTAGTTATTACAACAACGGGGTAATAACTAACCTGAACCTAACCTTAACCAGAACTTTCTTAGGTAAGAACACTGTAAGTACACATACTGTAAAATGAAGTGCTACCAAGTTTGTTTTAGGGTTAGTTTCTTGTGATTGTGCAAAATTTACTGTTATTCCTATAGTAAGTACATGTAAAATTTGTAACAAGAACACTGTGAAATAAATGACCTTTTTACTTAATTTTATAATTTAATTTAAATCTAATTCTTCTAATCATAATATAATTTCAGTTCATTAATTGTTATAATGATTTACTGCGGTGTTTGTGGAATTATTCATTTCTTTAGACCCTTAACACATTTTTGTAAAAAACCTGACTGGCTTTGAAAGTAGGGGAAGTCCGTCCTTATTCATTATTCATTTAGTCCACATTGTTCATCGCTCAAGTATCACCCCAGCTCTCTCGGAAACATTTCCTGACATGATTTATTACATAAATAAATAAAAACAAATCTTTACCACAGATTCTTTAAATACTCTAAACGGGCTTATCGGCTTCCTGGCTTTGTTAATTACAGATAAAAGCTAAGCAGATGTGGTTTGTAGATGCAGAAGTGTCCCGATAGCACCAGTGGTGAAAGTCAGCCGCTGTTTTAAATCCTATATGCCTTCCTTCCTTCCCTGCACACGTCAGCGGCTGCTCCTGATCCCTTTCCTAAAAGCCACAGTATATCCACGCTGTTGACTTAGCCTGCGGTGATTGTTTTGTAGTATTTTTTTTTTTTTTGGAAATTAGTGAGTGCTTTCACATTCTCCCAAACATTTAATTTCTATTTCTCATTGAATTACAGTGCAATCAACGGCATTATGTTTCTTCTTGGAAACCCAATTAAGTTAATAAATGCATCAGCTTTTCAATTTATCTTTAAATGGACAGTTCTGCTAGCCAGACTCTAGCGGCATGGAAAATGGGGGTTAATTGATGTTTGCTGAAGAGAAAGTAAAAGATGAAAAATGGTGGTGGTCTGACTACATGGCGGAATTAGTGCTCAGGAATAAAATTAAAAGGTTTAAAGGGATAGTTCACTTTCCCTTTCCCCAATTTTTGATATGTTTTAGCTTACCTCAAGGGCATCCACGATGTAGGTGTCTTTGTTTTCACATTATTTTCAATTTTGACATTTTTCGGTCAAACCGTTGTTGTCTATCAGTCATATAATGCAGGTATAAGGAGTCCACGTCAAAGAGCATGCACAGAAAAGTCAAAATTAAACATTATTTTAATGACTCGTAAATTTAAGTACACATTGATGGCCTAAGACACGAAACGAGCAGTTTGTGTGAGAAAACGAACAGTATTTATATCGTTTTTACCTCGTGTAACCACAGCCATGTCCAACTGAACCATGTCCAATGTTCCGCCGGAAGTGATCACTTGCGCGTGTACGTCACTCATTGTTTACACAGATTTCGGAAGTTTTACCCTTTCAACGGTGAAGAACTAAACATATTTAGATATATGGAAATCGTCGTCCATTGTGATATATCTAAATATGTTTATAAATATGAGCCTATTTCCAAAAAAAAATTGGAGTATCCCTTTAAGGTCTTTTGCCTTTGCAGGGCAGTACATCTTGAATGGCCTTGAGGTAAGCTAAAACATATCAAAAATTAATTTCAAAATGAACTATCCCTTGAAGCAGAGAACATGATGATAGAAAGACAAATGCAGATGCTGGTATGTTTACTGTATATGCACACAATCTTAGTCTGGAGATGCTATGGTAATAACAGTTATGATGTTAACATGGTACAGTTTGCAACCATCTTGGCTTTGATATAATGATGGAACCCCTCCGAGATCTCAATATAATCTTGAATTCTTCCAAGACCAGTTTTATTTGAGCTATCAACATTAATTGGATAATTCAGTTGAATACTCTGACTTAATGACTATACAGTAATTGCCATATTTTTTTTTCCTCTAGGTTTTTATATAAATAACTGTGCTTGTGTTATGTCACATATGACCATGATGCTATGTCCAAAAACACATTATTACCATTGTAAATGTCCAAAAATTATAGGTAAATGTACAAAAACACTTTTGCGGTAACATATGCAAAAACAAGGTGTCACCAAAGTAAATGTTATTTGCTACAATACCATGTGGAAAAACATGGTTTTACTGTGGTAAATGTACAGAAACATAATAAAATGCTATATCCAAAAATATGGCATTACAATAGTAGACGTACAAAAAACATAGTTTTACTATAGTAAATGTACAAAAAAACATGGTTATCATGATACCATGTAAAAAAAAAAAAAAACAAAAAAAAAAACATAGTATTACCATGGTAAATGTGCAAAATATATGATAATGTGAAGATACTTAGAAATTTCAATATGTTTGCTAAAATATGGTTTATAATGTTCACAGATATTTATTCCATCTGTTTAAAAGATTGTTGATAAAATGAGATATAAAAAAAGCTTCCCGTTTACTCTCAGCAGCCCTTTGTTTCAACTACATGTAAAAGCGCTTAATGTCTCGCTCATAAAATCGACTGATAAAGAATTATGTTCTGGCAGCAGACCTCCATTGTGTGTGCTGTGTATCTCCTGTAAATAGGGCTATTATAAGTCAAAGGCGTTGAAGAAAAGCTGCAGATCGGTAACCCGCTGCTATAGAATGAGAGCTGTGCAGTTCAGAACAAAAGCGATGGAAGGCGAGTGGAGACAGAGAAAGAGCTTTAGACAGTGGGAGGTGCACCAGGGCCACAGGGATTAAACAAGTCTTTGCCTTTAGAATGTGTTCAGTGACAGCCTGCCGTGAGACCAGCCGTTCCCCGGGGACTCGCAGAGACCAGACACAATCCTGTTTAATCACAGACACACACACACACACCGGGCCACATACCTCTCTCTCTCTCTCTCTCTCTCTCTCTCTCTCTCTCTCTCTCTCTCTCTCTCTCTCTCTCTCTCTCTCTCTCTCTCTCTCTCTCTCTCTCTCTCTCTCTCTCTCTCTCTTCGACACACACATGCTGTGCTTGGTTTTAGTAGGAACCTGCTGTCTTATCTCACCCTCACTGCGGGGTTTTTGTTGTCCTCTGGAATTTTTTTTTCTCTCCTTCTCTAATGTCATCATTTTATATCCTCTGTCCAACTTGACAGAACGCAAAACAGGAAAACTCTCCATCCTCTTACCTTTACTTGTCTTTTTTTGGTTCGAAGGCTACTTAACACCACAAGCGTCAATTCCATTTTGTTTTTCGTGTGACCTTTTATTATATGGTTTGGATCCTATCATAAGCATAAACTTTTTTTGTCACTGTTTAATGGAAGTTTCTTAAAGGTGATGCGATAATGTAGCCTATATTAAGTGTGTGTGTGTGTGTGTGTATATATATATATATATATATATATATATATCCTTTTTTACATTTTTTTTAATTATACAGTTCATAAATTGTGGAATTATGAAAAATGTTTTGATTTGAAACTTGCGTGAATGATTTTTTAGCTCTTCACGCCTTAAAACATTTACAATTTTAGTATCTGGAAAATGCTTTTATCCTCATATTTCCTAGATAATTCAGTATGCGTTTCCTGAGTATAACCTATGACCTTGGCATTGTTTGAGCTATACTTTACCAGATGAACTATTGGTGAAATCAGTTCATTGTGTATATTTATATACAGTATTTTAGAGTCATAGAGTGGACATTCAAGTAGGTTGTTACACTCTAGACATTTGAAAATCATTATATTTTTGGCTGAACAATCGTCATACTGTAAATGTACATAGACGCATCTGACCCTTGAAACAAAAAGTCGGGGTGAAGGGTAAATGTCTTCTAGCCGTTACTGCCATTTGAAATATAATGGGTTCCATTATGGGAATCAAAGAGCACTCCAGAAATGAGCAGTGTGTTGAAGTACTTAAGTTCTGTAATCTGCCACGCTGTGAACCTCTTTACCTGCGGTTGGTCCGGATGTTTTTTTTTTTTAAATGCCATCTTAAAATACAGCCAGCTTCTTCTATAATTCTCCTCCTCGGCAAGATTGTGGGGGTCGACATTAAAGGGGAGCGGTGCTTTGGTTTCGCTGCGGTTGAATGAAGAAGCAGCAGTTCAGAAGTGGAACTGAAGAGTCGATTTGTTATCCCTTCCAGCCTTGACTTCTAGATGTGGAGCCATCTTGTTTTTCAGCCTCTCGATTAAAACACAGGGCCCTTTGACAGGCTCTGCCCATGCAAAGACCTCCGTAGACTCCAAACTCTTATACATGGGGACCAACGCATGGGTGGGATGTGAGATGGTCTTGAGCTTGCCGGGTGGTTATCTGTCTCTCACTGCATTTTTCTCACTCATTGCATTTTAAAGGTCACCATAAATGGGTTTTTGCCTCTAAGGTCTTGATTAATAAAAAATGTTTTAAGTTGTTTCTCGGTTGATGATTTGTCGCATCGAGACGTTTGTTATTAAATCACTTAATTGCGTCTGCCTTCCCTCCCTCGCAGAAAAAAAAACGGTTGTGAGAAAAAGCCCATTTTCATTAGGTTACGAGCATGCGGTCGTACAGAGCCGACTCTGGTATCAGTTCATACGTGGCCCGGCAATAAAGACTTTATTAGTAAGTGTTGAGTTCATTACGAAAGCTGTGTATTTCCCTGCCTGCACACGTCAGATAACCCCCGGCCAACGAAGGCCACATCCCTCTGCTGTCACGTCGGAGCCCTGCTGAATTGATTCGGGTAATAAAATGACATTCCTGCCACAATATACGGATGGCCTTTAGTTGGAGAGCCAGTTAGGTGGTGGAGAGGGGATTGTTTGAGCTTTATTTACACCCGCGTGTCACCGCGGCTCACCCTCGTGATAAAACGTTTCAACAGATCTGTGGTGTGTTTGAAATGCCATGAGGCGAACCCGGCTCAGGCGGGAATGGAAATGCCTAAAGGACAGCTTTTGCGGATTGCTAATTCAGTCACTATCTAGACTTGGGGTCAAAAGCCTCGTTACGGCAACAATTATAACACTTACAGAAATGCATTTGTGTCGCCCCGAGATGTTCTTGTGGGCTGATTGGACGCTAAGCAGAGTTTGCTTTTGAAGTATGTTACTACTTGACCTTGAGGTTCAAATTTGAACTACTTTAATTTGCTAAGCCTTTTCTCTTGTTTATCTATGAGACGCTTTTAACAAGGAAAAAAATTATTTTTGCTGCTTGCTCAATTTATTTAAGCATTCCACTTAAACTTGTAACATGGAAGTTAACATGTTTTTTGTTGGGACTTCATGAATTACTTTTTGGTGAATCTTTAACTGAAACTAGACAGGGAGTGGTTCCCATCATTCTTTAGTAAAAACTGGGTGGTGAGATTAAATGTTAAAATTAAGTTATGTGTTTTAATGAGGTGAGACCAAAGAGAGGCTTGATAGTGCTTAATGTCCATGTTGAGGTTTAGATACGTTTCAAGCTTTTGCAAATTAGGAGACATGAAGAGTATGTTGAATTGTGCTTTACTCTGAGTAAAAAAAAATATGAATATTAA
The DNA here is from genome assembly GCA_038021265.1 of Cyprinella venusta. NCBI lineage: Eukaryota > Metazoa > Chordata > Actinopteri > Cypriniformes > Leuciscidae > Cyprinella > Cyprinella venusta. The sequence continues at coordinate 9,215,601 of CM075878.1, forward strand.
TCATGTCTGGGTCACGTGTAGAATCACAATGGATTTTTTAATTAAGTTTGGTATTTTACAATTAAAGCCCTGTCTTAAGATTGTTTCTGATGAAATGGAATGGTTAAGATTGGTTTTTAGACAAATGCTGCTGTGCCGAGAATTTTCAGTTTCTGTGGTTGCACCCCCATACCTCTACAATGGTTTCATAGGTGCACAGGAACACCTTCATTAAACACATAAAACTTCAGTTTACCAAGACGTGAAACTCACCGAGTGGTCTGAGGTGTTCACTGATATGCTCACACAAAAATCGCTGCAAAAGATGCTTTCCAACCGGTGTTTTAACATTCATTGTAAAACTGTAGACCTGTTTTTCCGAACGCCTCTCAACCGTACATTCTTCCGTTGAGAGCTTGAATAATAGACAATCCAGCCCAGTTGGTGGCGAGAATGCACCTTTGCCAATTGCAAGAAAATCACTTGTATAGTGTAGCCTACGATTCCGCGACTGCATAAGTCTACAGAAAGAATTCAAACAACCCCATATCCGTTTCCGGTGGCGGAGTAATACCGTACATCACAGAACATACAATACAAGTCAATGGAGTTGTACAAAAACTACGATAAAACCTGTTGGAAAGCATCTTTTGCAGCGATTTTTGTGTGAGCATATCAGTGAACACCCCAGACCACTCGGTGAGTTTCACGTCTTTGTAAACTAAAGTTTTATGCGTTTTATGAAGGATTGTTCTTGTGTAATTATTTATGTGGCAAATACTATGGGTTTGGAGATAGGACTATTTGTTTGTTGGCCAATGAAGGACAAGTTAAGAAACCTTTTTGAAATTCCTTATTTTTGAAATGTCGTTTTGTAACACTAGTGCAAAAATGATATGCTCTAATATTCAGTAAATTCCGGTTCTGGGGATGATTATCTTCAAGCACAGTTGTCAGTCAGAGCCTCGACTGACTGACCTGCTAAACAGCCTAATTAAGTTAGACTAATTAACTTAATTATGTCCCGTTCTCAGCCAGCTTTACTAAGGAATGAAATTTGTAAAGGAAATTGGGGTCTTTCTTGTTATTTATCAAACATTGTTTGCCACCTGACAAGATCAAGGGCAAAATACCAAAGCAATTGCATTTTGCCAGGTTTTCAGCAGGTCTCCTTCAGTTTACCTTCTCACACTGTTCTGAAGGCCAGTTGAATTGTTCAATGGGGCTTTGAGAGGTCAGGCATAAAAAGGGTGAGTTATTGTAGTGGTGCACCAGGCATAAATGCAGTCAAAACCAAAGGTTAGCATTTCAAGAGAAGGTACTATAGCATGATCCTGAAAGTTACCTTGGTACTATAGCATGATCCTGAAAGTTACCTTGCACCCCTGCTTCCTGGTGAGTTGGATGGTGAGTGCTAAGATGTTGGAAAAAAATCAATGTACTGGAGTCACGTCCATCACTTTAACTAGGCAAGCTGGATGCCTCATCCCCTCTGAGGGGCCAATTTTCAGAGTAAACAGGACCCTGGAGATGGCATGGCAAATTCCAGCTGTCCCGTTGGTCACTTTCTTAGCGCTTAGTGGGTTTTATTAACTCACTTACATTGCCTGTACGACAAGTTGAACCTGTAAAACCTTTCTGTGATGTAGAGGCTTTATGATTTGGTAAAATGGTGCAATTTACCCCCAAAACCATTAACCTTTTAAAATGTTAAATGGTTCAAATGGTTGGTCGACCTCAGACAGAGGCAAGTTCCGCATCAAAATTCTACCCGACAGTTAAAAAGCAGTGTTATATCACGAAAATGCCTGACTGACTTTGAGTGATTCATTAAATCATTCACTGAATCAACTTGTTTAAAAACACTTATTCGATCAGGATTGATACAAGTGGCCCGATCCCAAATGTCACACTGCTTGTGGACAAGACAAGACCATAGAGTGTCCCTTTTGTCATTTTTGATTTCACAAGGGTCGTTATGCTCCCTCGATGTACACTTTTGCCGAGCATTCACTGATAAGTTTGTTCAAACACATACTCAGGAATTAAACAGTTGACTGTCTTTATGAGAGAATCATTGAATCGTTGATTCAACTGATTTGTTCCGATGCACAGATTCAGTGCAGTACTGAAGTATGACAGCACTGGAGGATAATGGGTTCCTGGTAGCTTCACATTTGATTCTTCTCAAATCTTTGGCAGTTAATTTGCTTTTTTTTCAACACATTTCTTGCGACTCTTGAGTATTTGCTACAAAACGTTTGATGGTTCTGTGATCACGTCCCAATATCTTAGCAATTTCAAGAGTGCTGCGTCTCTCTGAACTTTTTACTATTGTTGACTTTTCGGAGTCTGTTATATCTCTTTTAGCCCATTTTGCCGGAGGAAAAGAAGCTGCTAATGATTATGCACACCTTGATATATGGTGTTGATCTCCTTAGGCCACATCCTCCCTCATTACACAAAAACACCTCACCTGAAATCCTTAAATCCAATAAGCATTCAAGTGTATACAGCTTGGAGTTGGGAAAAAAATGCATAAAAATGATGATATGGTCAAAATACTCACTTGCCTAATAATTCTGCACACAGTGTACAGTTAAGGTCAGACTGAGTGACACCAAAAATACACAGTCTGAAAGCCTTAACACTGAAATTTGGGAATAAATTATGTATTATTGTGAATCAATCCGATTTTACCTTCTCTGTTTAATGCATTTATAATCAGTCACTTATATGCACACTTGTTCAGTTCCAGTTCCAACTGACCACAACCTCCAGTTTTAAAAAGAATGTGTCCCTCGCTCCAGTCAGTTTCAAAATTCTATTTTTATGGAATTCGAAGTGTCATTAGTGCCGCGAACACAAACAAACTTTTGTTTGTGTTCGCGGCACTAATGACACTTCGAATCCCATAATTGTGAGAACTGTTTCAGGCGCCACTTTTTCAGTTCACCAAAGTGACTGTCCAGTTTTTTTTTTTGTTTGTTTTTTTTTTAAACACTCCACTGCAGTCTGTTTCAAAGTTCCCTCTCCTCTCCGCTTTGATTTAGTTTTCTTCTATTTTCCACACATATTCCTGTCATGAGCGCCACAAACGCGGATAGGCGAAACTTACTCCTGTGAAACACCCGTTCAGCGCTATTGCCTAAAAAATGCCTTGCTCTTAGAAAAAAAGGTTCATTGGGGTTGTATACAGTATATGAAGCACAAGGTTCTTTACTCAACTCCAAAGAACCTTTTATGTTAAAAAAGGTTCTACAATGACAAGAAAGAACCCTATTGGCACAAAGGTTCTTTATAGGCTATTATTCATTCATATATTACATTATTCTGCCACATTTCTAGTTGTAATTAAATGATTGTGTTGTAACTTAATATCACATTTTAATCATGATGATTTTTGGAGGAGAAAAACTGAAATGGCTCTCTTCGTGTGATATTGATTAACTGCATAAAATGATATAAATATACAAATTTTCTAACCCCAATATCTTGAATTTTGTGATCAATCACATGCATTAATTAAAAAAAAAAAAAAAAAAAAAAAAAAAAAAACATTTTAGGGTCTTGATGTTTGTCAATAACATGAAATATTTAATCTGGAAAGGACGAAACAAATGATAATGAATGAACCCAAAAGGTTCCATATATAACCGTTTTCCTGGTTACAAAGTACCCCAAAGTACCCTTCTTATTATTGAACCCTTTAAAAGGTTTCTGTTTAGAAACTTTTATGGGTTCCAAATACATAGCGCTGATAGAACATTTTAAGGTTCTTTATAGAACCTTTTCTTCTAAAAGTGTACTACAAAACCTTATTACATAAATACAGTAGAATAATGTTGAAAATGGTCTGTAAATTAACAATCAAGCAGTTGCTTATCGTGAAAAATATTGCCCAGAATGCATTGTTTTCTGCAGTTTTTTTTAATGGAAAACAGTGTTATTTTGTTTTTAGTGTAACACTAGAATGATCGTTTAAATAAGTAGATTAAATAAGTATAACCCACCAGACAGGAGTGCATGCATTATTAATAAACAACCTTATCACTCCTTAAAGGTGACATTGAACATGACAAGACTGTACAACCCTCTGACCTCTGTGCTTTAAGTGCATTAAGTCTCGGACTGTAAGCGTACAGTGTACGCACTGCCTAGTTTAATGTGGCTGTATTTTATGGGATATCCACCCAATCTGCTGACAGAGGGAGATGCTGAAACAACTCTCCACACCTGCAAACACACTAACAGATCTGTTCAAAAATTGATTCTCCCACACTCCCTATGCACACGTATACCGACCGGCACACTGTTTAACAAATGCAGCCTTAGAGGAGTGTTACTGTGTGATGCTATAAATCACATTAATTAGGATCAGCAGACTGCATACTGTTCATAACAGAAAGGCCACACACACACACAGTCTGTCTTGAGGTCTCCATTCTATCCTTAAAGGGTAGGTCCACTGAAAAATGTAAATTTGCTCATCGTTTACTACATTTTTTAATTCAATTTTTAAAAATGTTTTTAATTATTCGTTTTATATATCGTGAACTATCTTTTTAAAAAGGCTTCTTACCCATCAGGGACTGACAAGACCGTAAATTCGCACAAGCTGGTGTAGGTGTTTGCTACTCGGCAGATGCACCTCCTCTGTTTTCACCTGCGAGTGCGTGTTTTAGTTGCTACTTTATTAGCGTGCTCTTTATTGCTCCTGCTTTTGTACTGGATGCTGTTTAGCTTTTAGTTCGCTATCCATTTATTTGCTGAGTGCCTCCATCCATGCATGTGGGCATGTAACCAATTTCCTCGCAGAGTTTGAGCACTTACATTTATTTGTGATTTAATATTTCACCAGAAATTGGAAATGGAGAGAAAGTAGCTCTTGCTTTCCATATACCGCACCTTCTCCCCGCAACATTGGCTCTTATCAGATGCAAGTTTAAAAAAAGAGGAGCGAAAAATCTCTGGCTTGTGCATTTTACTGCTGATTTAATTAGCCATCTCTTGGTAAGTTCACCTCAGTATCTGTCACACCTCACTAAAATGAAAATCCATTCTCTGGGAAAAAAGGTAGATTAATGAATGCCCTTTGTAATAAATGAAAATGGGAAGCGCAAATATGCATAGTCATGAAATTTAATTGTGCTTTCTGGTGATTGGGTTTTGCTGGGAGAGGGTGTGTGAGAGAAAAGGCGATAGGGCCAGAGGTGGCTCAATGTAGCGAGTAACGCACCGCTTCAGCTGCCTAATGAAGCGAGTGTTTATGACTGAATGCAATTGTGTCATATCCACTACAGTGAAACACACACACGTCCTTAGGTTTGTGCTTACAGACCACCATAACACTCAATTTGTTGTACTCATGTAAAAAGCCACACATGCAAATTTGATTCTCATGAAAACCAACACAATCTTAATATATTTATTACTGTCCTTTATACTCAGCAAGGCTGCATTTATTTGATCAAAATAGTTCAACTGTAATAGTGTGAAATATTATTAAAATTGAATAGAACTGTTTTCTATTTGAATGTTTTAAAATGTAATTTCTTCCTGGATTTTCAGCATCATTACTTCAGTCTTTAGTGTCACGTCAAAAAATCCTTCTAATATGCTGATTTGTTGCTCAAGATATATTTTTATTAATGTTGAAAATAGTAATGCTGCTGATATATATGTTATTGTCACTTTTGATAAGTACTTTGGAAAATATTACTATAAAAAAAGAAAACTCACAATACTGGAAAGCTGTAATCTGATTGGTTGATTTCTACAACTTCTGGAAGTAAGGTTATGGATTTTTATCAGTTCATAGTAGTCATGTTTGCAACAAAAACCTTTTTTTATGCAGTTGAATTAAATTATCATTCACAAATCTGAAAAAAAGCCTTTTTGCTTCTTATAGTCTATTTTTTAGACAGTCTATATGAAGATTTCAGATGCAAAAGCCTCTAAGTGCCATTTGAAATTTTCTTCTAGAATGATCATTTTTATCAAGCTTGTATATTTAAGTTCAGTAATTTCACTTAAATTGCAATGAGGATTAACTATTAATTGTCATGTAAGTGAAATTACTGAACTTGAATATAAGCTTGATAAAAATGATCATTTTAGAAGAAAATTTCCAATGGCACTTAGAGGCTTTTGCATCTGAACTCTTCATATATAAATACTGTACTGTACAACAATTTTCTGTTTTTGGTTTTTAATTTATTTTATTGTCGTTCTATTATTTTTGGTGTAATATATTTCAAATAGAATTGCAATTAAATAAAATAAATAATGCCGTTCAGACTGTCTCTTCCTGTTTAAGTAGGCGGACGTTGAATAAGCTGCAGTGTGGACCCAAAACTTTAGCTTTTTAGTCAAAGTTTTGGCTACGCAAGACTAGCCCTCTCTGGGCGCGTATAGCTTTATCAAATTACTCTGACTGGTAAATATTTTTCCACCATCTCTATGAAGAGAGATGGTTAGGAGAGGTCATGAATAATCCCGCGGCCCCTCTCTCTCTCTCTTTTTTTCCATCTGCCGAAGACACCCATTGGTTCAAACGACAGCGCTTCATTTTCTCTAGATGTCTCTCCTGCTTCCTTACATGCTGCGTGTTTTCATCATCGTTGTAGGACATCAATCTGTCTTCCGCGGTGCATGCGGGATTGCAGACACGCGGCGACACCTATCAAACGGGAGGAGGTCGGAAAGCCGTTTCTTTCCCTTCGCCACATAAAAGCCGTGTATTTAACACACATGCACAAATAAATACAATGAAGGCAGAAAATGCGATAAAGAAATAAGTCATACTAATTAGCCCGCTAATACTTTGAGGACTGTGCCAGCTTGATAATGGATGCTAAAGCTTATTAAAGTAAAAGCAGCGTTGTAAATTTTTAATTCTTTTTTTTTTCTGCACAGCTTTATTTTAATCCCACTTTATGAAGTTTGCTGCATGTAGTGTGGGTGGGTGGGAAGAAAATGAAAGGGGGTTTGATTGTGTCGCTGTAAGGCAGCAGGGGTCTGCGACTCGGATGCATTAACACGCCACAGGCCTTTGTTGCCACCTAGGGTCCAGACCACGCTCTCACTTTTCCTCCGACGTTGCTCGTCTAAACTCTCCCTTACGCTGCCGCACATTTCTCTTTCTCTCTCACTTTCACACGAGTTTTTTTTTTCTTTTTTTGCCCTTTTAAAATCTAAAATGCAATTAGAATGAAGAATGTGGCATTTCATTATCATACATGTATAAGCAGTAGCCAGAGGGCTGGCTGCCTCATGGAGAGTGAATGGCAGAATGAAGGCTCCAGCTTTCCCTCGAGGAGAGTGATGGAGATATCCCACAAAGCCACTGCCTGTCAGCGTGATCGGGCCCTCAGTGGGCCAGCGTCTCCACGATGTCTCTGCCTCACAAAGCAAATGTCACACTGTCAGCAAAATGAGCACCCTGTTTATAAAAAAAAGAGGAAGATTTGAAATGGGAGCTTTATAGAGTCAAGAAGTGAACTTCACATTTCGGAATTATTTTCAGTGTGATGTATATCACAGTATTCAGCGAAGTGTTTTCCACTGGTTGGCAATGGGTGACTTGTGGCAATGTGTGTGTCCCGTTCTCCTTTACCCCATTTGTTCTGTAACTTTTCAAATACTTTGATCAAATCAAAACTGGAAGAACCAACTATACCGACTTTTTTTTCTTTCTTTTTCTTTATAGCGTACTGTCACGTTCTGTTTAAGCTTAATGTGTGAGCTGTGTTATGCCATGCTTGATTAATTTCTTTTTTTTCTTTCTTTTCTTTCTTTTTTTTTCTTTTTTTTTTTTTTTTTTTTTTTTTTTTTTTGCTGTTCTGAGAAATCGTGGTGCTGTTAGACCCCTCATTAGTCTCTTTTGCAGGTCTGTTAATCATACAACATAAAATAACATTTCGAAATTAATCCAATGGAATTTGTTCAAATACATTGATACTATTTATATTTTTAATTTTTTTTAAATCAGCAAGTGCGCCTTTAAGTGCAACATAAGTCAACTTCTCACCTATTACTCACATTGCAGAAGTAATAATGTACCTTTCGTCACAATTTCAAAAGTTTAGGGTGATAAAAAAAACATTTATTCAACACGAATCCAAGTCAGCATATTAGAATGATTACTAAAGTTATTTTAAATTGTAATATTTCACAGAACTGATACTTTGGTTTTTTTTTTTTTTTGTTTGTTTTTTTAAGTATTGTTCGATTAAATCTTAACACCAAACTTTTGACTGAAGGTGTATTACTGTATATACATGTAGAATACAATAAATAATACAATATTTTACAATAAATTTAAAGGTTGCACTTAATTGTGATGGTCCATTAATTTAAGATTTTGATGGTCCATTTTAGGCATTCTACTAAACATAAATAACATTGCAAATTCATGTCAACATACTCTGAGTATTAGTAGACTGTTGTGGATAGGTGTTGAGGTTTTTGTTTGTGAAAAAAAAATACATGGTTTCAAACTTTCTTAGCAGATTGTCTGTTGGGAGACTATCTCAATTAAAAGTTAGCAGACATTAACCAGACAGTCTACAAATACTCTGATGAGAGTTAGTTGACTTGTACTTGCACTTGTAAAGTGACTTAGTATAATGTCTAAAGTGGACCATTAAAAAATTGTTACAAATATAAATATTTTTGATTTAGATTTTTTTTTTTTTTTTTTTTTTTTTTGCTTTGTTTACTGTTAAGCAATGTGCTGCTGGTGTCCCATGTCTAGCACACCAAGGAGTTCAAGAGCCCTGGTTTCACCCTGCCCACAAGGATAGACACTAAATCACAAAAGGGCCATAGCGTGTGGGTCAACGAGTGAGTGTTTGTGTCCATGTGTGTCCATGGGAGTGTGAAAAAGCTCAATCGAGGCACTCCATGAGATTGTTAGCACGAACCGGACCACCCTCCCCTCTTGTATCCCTTTTAAGTGCTGACTAGCCTGATGATAATGTATGGCGCCAGAAGTAATTGGAAAATTGGCAGGCTTGTCAGAGAGATTTGGTGGATGGCACAGGCTGATCCGGCAGCAAGGTTCATGAGGCGTCGTCCCACCATGAGATTTATATCCCCTGCACGGCCCGGCAACGGCAAAGTACCCGGAGTTCAGTAAAAAGTAACTCATTTTTCATAAGGCCTGGCTGCAGATCAAAAGTCATCCACAGACAGAGACAAGACCCAAATGGGAGAGACATTGCTGAATAAAGCAAAGCTGTCTGTCCAGATTAACTGCTGAGACTGCTCCTAAAGCCACGTATTGGGTGTGTACCACAATTCTGATCTTTGTATGTCTGAAAGTTATGCTGGCCTATAGCAGTTTTTTTTTTTTTTTTTTACATATAAAACATGGCTTATTACTATTTAATTACTAGGTTATTACTATATTCATTGAATCTGCCTTTATAAATGTATTACTAGCTCTAAGAACAGTAGAGGCTTTCAATGACTGACAACTGTAGGGCTGTCAACTTTAGTCGTTTAGTCGATTAATCGGTTGATGCTGGTTGGTCGACTGGCATTCTTATTGGTCGACCAGTTGCATTTTTTTTTTTTTAACCAATAGAAAGAAATTTTTAATGATTTACTTTTATTTATTTTTTAATGATATTTATTCCTTTTATAAGCAGTTATATATTACAGTATTCTAAATATAATTCGCCTATGTTTTATCCCCAACTTTAAATGCTTTAATTTAGGCTATTTTGTAATGGCGCCACAGTTTAACGCACACACATAGAACACTCAGCTCGCACCTGTGGCTGGCTGCACTGCTGCTTCGCGCTCAGTAAGGGATATAGGTAGTTAAGCTGTATTCATTCAGTTAGAACACTACTTGTTTTGGTTTTTATGTTTTTATACACTATGAGTTTTTATCTCGACGCACTTGGAAAAAAAGAGCGCGTCACAACACGACCTCATTGTTTCCATTATGAGCGCGCAGCCACGCACATGGCGCGCCTAGATTTGAAATCGAACTTGAGCGCGCAAAAGACCTGAGCAGTCCCTTTAACGGCTTTATCATGCTGAATCAATAGATTGTGTTTTCTTGATATGTTTTTTGTTTTTATTTGTAAACTTTATGCATTTAAAAATAGCCCAAATAATGTAACAAAATGAAAATAAACCTATATGCGGTCCTACAATACAGCCTTATATTATTAGGATTGTTTTTTAGGCTATTTGGGTTTTTTGTGTGTTTGTTTTAAAACGGCTAGATCGACTGGACGAAAGTTAACCCATAGCTTTGAAAGTAAGAATATACAGCCTGTATAAATGAGAGATTTTGTTAGGATTTTTCATTATGTGGCAGATAGTGGTTATATTTTTTTTGTGGCGTGTGGTGTGGTCAGGTGTGCGATTGTGATTGTCACTAAGACCCTAGGACAGAGCTCCTCACTTTACAGTTAAAAAAAAATAACTTAATTTGCAAAGAATTGTATAATTATTATAGTTTTATGTATTTGTGATGTTTTTTCATTGTTGTTTTATAAATGCTCTATGACAATTGTTTAAAAAAGGTTCAATCAAAACATTTTTTTTTTTTGTTGGTTGACTAATCATTGCGCAGGACAAGACTTTGGTTGACCAAGGATTTCTTTGGTTGACTACAGCCCTAGATAACTGACATATTGTAGTTTCCCATAGATTGGTACCGTACTTTTTTACAAGCTTATTACTGTTGTTACTATATTCATTGGATTTGCTTCTACAAATGCATTAATATCTGTAAGGGACAATAGATGCTTATAATGAGATGTCTGAACTCTATGACCTATAATAGTAAAAAAAAGTATGGCCACAAATTATGGGAAACTATATAAATACTATGTTGTTACTGTACTCGTTGGATTTGCTTCTATAAATGTATTAATTACCCTAATAAATAATAGATGTTTTGAATTTAAATTATCTGAAAACTATCTGATAGTAGTTTCCCAAATATTGTGGCCATGTAAACTTATTACTATGTAATTACTGGGTTATTACTATGTTTTCTGTAAACATTGAATTTGCTTCAATAAATTCATTTATTACCCTAAGGAACAATAGATGCTTTCAATTAGGTCTCTGAAAACTATGACCTATGTTAGTTTCCCATATATTGTGGCCATACGTTTTACAAGGTTATTACTATGTAATTACTAGTTTGTTACTATGCTGTTACTATATGTATTGGATTTGCTTCTATAAATGTATTAATTGCCCTAAGAAACAATAAATGCTTTTATTGAGGTGATTTAAAAAATATGACATTGTAGTTTCCCATATATTTTTGCCATACTTAATTACAAGGTTATGACTATTTTAGTTGTTACTGTGTTGTTGCTATATGCATTAGATTTGTTTCTATACCTGTATTAATGGTTCCAAGGAACAGACAATGCTTTTAATGAGATATCTGAAAGTTATGACCTTTTGTAGTTTCCCATATATTGTGACCATACTTTTTTACAAGCCTATTACTATGTAATTACTGGGTTATTACTATGATGTTACTATATTAATTAGATTTGCTTCTATAAATGAATAGCACTAAGGAACAATAGATGCTCTTAATGAGATACCTGAAAACTATAACCTATAGTATTTTCCCATGTATTGTAGCTATTCCTAATTATAAGGTTATTAGTAGGTCATTACTATGTAACTACTATATTCATTGGATTTTCTTCTATAAATGTTCCAATTGCTCTAAGGAACAATAGATGCTGTTAATGAGATGCGTGCTCTTGATTTGCTCTTTCTGTAAGTAAAGCCATGAATCATCATGTGCTTCTCAGCTTCTTTTAGCATAGTGTGTGGTCAGGGCTCTGCCATCACACATGGCTGTGCGTAGATGTGTTTATTAACCTTTGCAGGAGGGGATAATTGCATCTGTCAGACTCACTTAAAAGCTGAGATGCCCGTCATTTCCTGTTTGTCGTCTCCTCTGAATTTGCAGGTTGTGTAAATGACTCTGGCATGATGTTTGCTCTTTGTTCACTGCTGTAAAGGGGCAAAAAATACCATTATTCAGAGTTAAGCGTTGTAATACAGTTTAAAACTGGGATTATAGCTTGTAAATTTCTAGTAACATACATTCAAATTAGAAAAGAAAATGGACACGGACTAGCTGTCTTTAAATTTGTCCTATTTTTTGGTCAGACTTCATATAAGTTATCTTTAACTACTATCTACCTACATTTAGATGGAGTACACTGAGTCCACCAAAGCTTGTCGTTTACCTCTTTTTGAGTTCGAGATTTTTCTCTGCAATATTAGGCAGTTTTGATTTATAAGCTGTTGAATATTTGCTGTTCACATTATCTTTCTTTACTTCTATCTGCTCCTTCTGGTCTACTCAGATCACCATCTACGTTTGTTTTTGGATCCGAAGATGTACTTTCAGAAGATCCGCAAGAGTGCCCCTTACTGTAAAACATGTACAGTGAAAACATGTATAGCCGGAAAATCTCATCAATGGAGGTTAATAAGATACTTTTTTTTTTTTTCAGGAGGAAGAACAACAAGAGGTTGATGAAGAGTCTGGGAAAGAGGAAACGGAAGAGAAAGAGATCCCAGACTGAAAAACTCGCGTTACCTTATCGTTACCTCACATGAAATAATCGTCTTGCCTACACAGTCAGCACCATCACCTCATTTCCTTCTGAATAGTGGGATGCAAAATAACTTTCACAAATTAAATCAACAGTCGAGAACTGCCTCTACTCCACAAGACTGAAACTTTCCTCCTTTGTTAACCAGGAATCGATCAAATGACCACTACTGCCAGGTTAAAGAAAATTGTCAACGCTGTGATATTTTTTTCAAATGTATAGGGTATTGTATAGAGTCAACGTATGTTCAAGTCCACAGTCTTGAATGAATTTCAGACTTCAACCCAGGGAATCTTTGAAGTGGTGGAAGAACAGCAGGACTTTCATATGAGTCTGTTTTTACCTTGAACACTCTATGCCCACTCAAAGCCTGTTTTTTAAAGGTTATTTTTCATATACTAATTAACATTTCCCATGACTCATGGATGTGAATATTATACTGGTGTTGTGTGTGTCCAGAGTTTTCTTAAGCAATGTTTCTGTTATACAGCAATTGCACACTATTTGTTCCTGTCCCGTAAATAGCTTTGTTTATCAGCCCTTTATATTTGCTTTATATTTTCCCATTTTATTTCATATTGTTTAAACACCAACATATTATAGTGTAATAATTAACTTGCATTGGCATTGCATTGAAACTGACAGTAGTGTCTTGTGTTATATAAATAATTCTTTACTTCCTGGTGGTAAGAGCAAAGTCTATTTTATTATTTTTTACAAATATCATTTTTATACCTACAGTATATTCCAGAACATCCTTTATCATTGACAGTGTTATTGTCCATGCTCATGTTTGAGGCAATTCTCAGTCAAAAAATAAATAAATAATCTGCCTCAACATTTGAGTTCCCGAAGTCTGTATTTGGGTACTTAAAAAAGAAAGTAATAAACATTTTTGAAGTCATTTTTATTATTAAGTGCACTTTCCACAAAAAAAGTGTACAGAATAGGATGTGAAACTCAAGTTTTTATTTTTCTACATACGGTCAGTGAAAGGAGATGATCATGCTTCAGACATTTTTGATGATCAACCTTGGAAAATAAAACCAGTTATGGAGTATTTAGTTGGACATCGTGTTTGGGAGATGTTTATATACTAGTTTAATCATTCCTTTCTGATTTTTCTAGTCATTATATGCATATATATATATATATATATATATATATATATATATATATATAGGATACAATAAGGATACAACTTTGCTGAGCAAAGCTTTAAAATTGCGAATAAAACATTAATACATCTATATACATCTATACAGTACACACACACACACACACACACACACACACACACACATATATATATATATATATATATATATATATACTTCATTTTAATGTGGGATATAGCCGAGAAAACATCACATGAGACTGTGACAAGGGGCATGCAGACATTTCATGTATTCAAATCTGACTATTTAAAATGCAAGATTAATTTTATGTTAGGTATTAAGTATTACCTAACATAAAATTAAGTAGATTTGAACTGACAGATTGTGTCTGCTTCCCGGACAATGTTTGGAAGATTTTTCCAGAGTTTTGGTACTAAATAGGAAAAGGATCTACCATCAGCAGTCGATTTTGATATTCTAGGTATTATCAACTGGCCGGAGTTTTGAGATCGCAATAGACGTGAAGGACTATAATGCGTTAAGAGCTCGCTCAAGTACTAAAGGAGCTAAACCAAAGCTAAACCATTTAGTGCTTTATAAGTAATCAGCAATATTTTAAAATGTATACAATGTTTAATAGGCAGCCAATGCAGGGATGGCAGAACCGGGCTAATATGGTCATACTTCCTGGTTCTGTTAAGAACTCGAGCGGCAGCGTTTTGAACTATCTGAAGTTTGTTTATTAAGCGTGCAGGGCAACCACCCAGTAGAGCATGACAATAATCTAGCAATGTCATGAACGCATGAAATAATTGTTCCGCATTTGTCAATGAGAGTATATGGTGTGATTTAGATATATATTTTAAGATGGAAAAATGAGGTTCTACAGATACCAGAAACATGACTTTCAAATGAGAGATTATCAAAGAGCACACCCAGGATCTTAACCGACGACGAAGACTTAACAGAGAAGCCATCAAGTGTTAGGGGGTAGGCTGTTACATGTGGAAGTTTTTTTGTCCAATAATTAGAATCTCTGGGGTCTTTTTTTTAGAATTTAGTAATAGGAAATTACTAGTCATCCAATGTTTTATATCAGCTATGCATTCCGTTAATTTTGTGAGTTGGTAAGTTTCGTTAGGTTTTGAGGAAATATACAACTGGGTATCATCAGCATAACAGTGAAAGCTAATTCCATGTTTCCTAATGATATCTCCTAATGGTAGCATGTACAGAGTGAATAGCAGTGGTCCTAGGACTGAGCCTTGAGGTACACCATACTAAACTTGTGATCGATAAGACATCTCATCATTTACTGCTACAAACTGATAGCGGTCATATAAAGTATGATTAAAACCATGCTAATGCAGTTCCACAAATGCCAACATAGTTTTCTAGTCTATTTAAAAGAATGTTGTGGTCAACTGTGTAAATTGCAGCACTAAGATCGAGTAACACTAATAGAGAGATACAACCACGATCGGTTGATAAGAGCAGATCATTTGTGACTCTAATGAGAGCTGTCTCGGTACTATGATGTGGTGGTGAGTGTTCAGATCTTACGAAATATCATGGAGTGTAATACTTTGATAATGAAAGCATTACTTTATCACTCCAATGATGTACAAGTTCAAAGATGTTTCTCAAGGGTTCAGTGAAACTTGCCGGTGGGCAAACCAACAGAAAATCGTCTTTATCCAACTCTGTCGTGTCTTACTCACAGTGCACATGTCATTTAACCATTCCCTCACACCACAGGGGCAAAAGAAGACCGTAAATGCCATTTTATCTTAGCATCTCATTGCCTCACAAAGCTTCTCCTCCCCTCACCCTGTCAGGGAATCTGGCTTGCCTTCTTATATTAATGCATCAAGGGGTGTAATTCCAATTTGTTCCAAAGCAACTATTAATTTGGCCATTTTAGAGCCGTGCAGGAGGAACCCCTGTAAGGCCACTGAACTATGAAAGACATTATCCTGAAGGGTTCTGTCTCCTCCTTTCTTTTTATTTTCTTGAAGAGGAAGGATTTGGTGCTGATGTGTCGCTGGTTCCTTCATCCGTTTGCGATGGACCCCCTGAAGCTGAGCACTCAGCATGCAGCATGCGAACTGTCATTAGGGTTGTAATAATGGCAGCGGGTGTGCTTTCGTCAGAGTGGTCTTTTCGTTCAAGACCCCCATGCCCCCTTCCACAACCTGATTACAAACTCTGCATAATAAAAAGGTCCTGTTATGGGAACTTCATGTTCAATGAAGGAGGGGAGATTTGCTCAGCAAGCATACGTTTTATCCATGAGAACTCAAAAACTATAATATCTAAGAGTGTGATAACCGCTAGATTATGCAATGGTAATATGAATTCTGGCTGAAGACATTGTGGTCATCATGGTGATGATGATAGTCTGAAGCATTGAGGTCTAGGAGAAAGCTAAGCGTTTCCAATCATCTCAATGGCTGCTGCTCAGTGAATGCATGACTTCCCATAAGTATGCAATGTCACTGGTAAAACATTTATAATGAAACAAGTATTAGTTCATATTGCGTGCAAAAAAAAAGGAAAATGTTATTATGTGTTTAATTTATTTACCAACAAGGTATTTTGACCACATGGATATATATGTATTATTATTATAACACAAACACACACGCGCGCAGACGCGCACACACTTGGGCAGAAGTAACAAAAGCTAAAATTGTATATGAAAAAATGCATAATATAAAATTAAAATAATTTGCAAAATAATTTCCAGACTTGCTTTAAGAGCATTGATGTCTATATGTAGCTATAGTCTACTTATAGATATATTATCTCTGTGTGTGTGTGTGTGTGTGTGTGTGTGTGTGTGTGTGTGTGTATATATATATATACTAGAGAGAGAGAGAGAGAGAGAGAATGAGAGAGAGAGAGAGAGAGAGAGAGAGAGAGAGAGAGAGAGAGAGAGAGAGAGAGAGAGAGAGAGAGAGAGAGAGAGAGAGAGAGAGAGAGAGAAGAACGGTACTTGACTGCATTGTGCCAAGTGTAAAGTTTGGTGGAGGGAGATTATGGTGTAGGGTTGTTTTTTAGTGAGCTCATTGTCATGTTCAAGAAACCAATTTGAAATAATTCAAGCTTTGTGACATGGTGTATTATCCTGCTGGAAGTACCCATCAGAGGAAGCCAAACATCCCCCACACCATTACACCACCACCAGCCTTCACAGTAGCATGGCATGGCATGATGGATCCATGTTCTCATTCTGTCTACACCAAATTCTGACTCTACCATCTGAACGTCTTAGCAGAAATCGAGACTCATCAGATCAGGCAACATTTTTCCAGTCTTCAACTGTCCAATTTTGGTGAGCTCTTGCAAAATTTAGCCTCTTTTTCATATTTGTTGTGGAGATGAGTGGTACCCGGTGGGGTCTTCTGCTGTTGTAGCCCATCCACCTCAAGGTTGTGCGTGTTGTGGCTTCACAAATGCTTTGCTGCATACCTCGTTTGTAACGAGTGGTTATTTCAGTCAAAGTTGCTCTTCTATCAGCTTGAATCAGTCGGCCCATTCTCCTCTGACCTCTAGCATCAACAAGGCATTTTCGCCCACAGGACTGACACATACTTCAGGGAATCTTCAGTTTGGAGCTCAGGAGATTGTTTTGACCAGGACCACACTCCTAGATGCATTGAAGCAACTGCCATGTAATTGGTTGATTAGATAATTAGATAATTGCATTAATGAGAAATTGAACAGGTGTTACTAATAATCCTTTAGGGGTGTGTATATATACATACATATTAACAATACATTTTAGTAAATAATTTAAAATAAAAACATAAATTAAACAATGTATATCTCTGAAAAAGCATTAATGCGTTTCTGACCTCTATTCCTAAATTAGCTCCATATTGAGTTTACAAAGTTTTCAAAAGTTTTTTTTAAAAAAATCATCCCATCGAGTTTTATACACGCAAACACAAAGTTCCCAAATTCAAACGAGCCGTCATTTCCTAAGCACAGGCGATCTTTGCTCTGACAGCCTCCTTCTGACAGCTTCTAATATTTCTGCTGTTTGCTGAGGGAACGAAGACGGTAAAGATTCACCTATGAGGTGGAGCAGCATCCCGATCAGAGTTCTGAATATCCACAGTTGCTCTAACTCCTTGTTCTCTGGGTTTTAATTGCTCCGAATAATGCTTTAAATAGCATCACCTTGGTATCTGAGCGCTCTGTGGAAGATGACCTTTTCCAGACTGTGTAGTGCTTTGACATAGTCATTTCCCAGCCCTTAATATACTCCGACAATACTCTGTTCAGAGGGAACGTTCACAGGGTGCTAATCTCTACCTCTCAACACCTCGTTCCACACGTAGTCATTGGGAAAGGGGGGGGGGGGGTGTCTTAAAAGGGTTCCTGACACATTGGGGTTAGACATCTTAATAACTCTCATTTCAAACTGACTGGGGGAAATACTGTATCGAAGATGACAGTGTAAGATGTAATGTGATTTTCTGTTCTTTAAGGTTTATTGAGGTTCAGTTCCTTTAGTTGCCTTGAGAGATGTTACAAAAACTTATTACATCAATGCTGAATTATCCTGCCTGGGAAGCTTATGCCTCCAAGCCAGCATTCATCATGCATTCAAGGAAATGACATAGAATTAAAGAATGATATTGGGATTATCCCAAGGCGTCATCTAACTGACGCTTTTGACCATGCGTCAACATTCCACACACATGGCACCCTTTAGCGTCAATATGAGACGCAGATATATATGGGCCAGAGCGTGCCTCCTAGTGGTCTAACCCTACCCCAGACTAGAGGTCTTCTTGTGTCCTAAAAACTGTACCCGACCCGAATTGACCCGAATCAATACTTACCCGAACCCGACGTGCATAAATTATTTTGGTAACACTTTATTTGAAGGGGTGTGCATAAGACTGACATGGTCTAACAGGTCTAATTATAAAACTTAAAGAGGTTATTTAGCTTCGTGTTAACATTACATTACCCTGTCATATGTGTTTGGTTTTGACTTTGGGCGTCATGACACTATAACTCTGTCATGAATATTTTACTTTTCCTCAGGTAAAGTCGAACACATTGTACTAGTCATAAAGATGTCATTAAGGGTTATTACACTGTCAAATGCTGTCAAAAAACAGCTGTCGTTTTTTTTTTTTTCGGGTCGAAATTTTGAGTTTCGATATCTCAGCTCTGGAAGGGTCTAGAGCCTCCATTTTTGCACTCGGGTCTAAGTGTCATGGCCCTCTATCAGAATCCAGAGTTTTGAGAAGATAGGGGAAACTTAATTTTTCGCCCCCCCCCCCCCCCCAAAAAAAAAAAAAAAAAAACGTAAGGGGTAACACTGTTTTTTTTTTTTTTTTTTTTTTCTGGTCGAAATTTTGAGTTTCAATATCTCAGCTCTGGAAGGGTCTAGAGCCTCCATTTTTGCACTCAGGTCTAAGTGTCATGGCCCTCTATCAGAATCCAGAGTTTTGAGAAGATTGGGGAAACTCAATTTTTCACCAAAAAAATAAAAAAAAACATAAGGGGTAACACTGTCGTTTTTTTTTTCTGGACAAAATTTTGAGTTTCGATATCTCAGCTCTGGAAGGGTCTAGAGCCTCCATTTTTGCACTCAGGTCTAAGTGTCATGGCCGTCTATCAGAATCCAGAGTTTTGATAAGATTGGGGAAACTTAATTTTTTGCCAAAAAATAAAAAAAACATAAGGGGTAACACTGTCGTTTTTTTTTCTGGACGAAATTTTGAGTTTCGATATCTCAGCTCTGGAAGGGTCTAGAGCTTCCATTTTTGCACTCAGGTCTAAGTGTAATGGCCCTCTATCAGAATCCAGAGTTTTGAGAAGATTGGGGAAACTTAATTTTTGCCAAAAAATAAAAAAAAAGTAAGGGGTAACACTGTTGTTGTTTTTTTTCTGGTCAAAATTTTGAGTTTCGATATCTCAGCTCTGGAAGGGTCTAGAGCCTCCATTTTTGCACTCAGGTCTAAGTGTCATCGCCCTCTATCAGAATCCAGAGTTTTGAGAACATTGGGGAAACTTAATTTTTCGCCCAAAAAAAAAAAAAAAAAAACATAAGTGGTAACACTGTTGTTGTTGTTTTTTTCTGGTCAAAATTTTGAGTTTCGATATCTCAGCTCTGGAAGGGTCTAGAGCCTCCATTTTTGCACTCAGGTATAAGTGTCATGGCCCTCTATCAGAATCCAGAGTTTTGAGAAGATTGGGGAAACTTAATTTTTCGCCAAAAAAATAAAAAAAACATAAGTGGTAACACTGTCATTTTTTTTTCTGGACAAAATTTTGAGTTTCGAAATCTCAGCTCTGGAAGGATCTAGAGCCTCCATTTTTGCACTCAGGTCTAAGTGTCATGGCCCTCTATCAGAATCCAGAGTTTTGATAAGATTGGGGAAACTTAATTTTTTGCCAAAAAATAAAAAAAAACATAAGGGGTAACACTGTCGTTTTTTTTTTCTGGACGAAATTTTGAGTTTCGATATCTCAGCTCTGGAAGGGTCTAGAGCTTCCATTTTTGCACTCAGGTCTAAGTGTAATGGCCCTCTATCAGAATCCAGAGTTTTGAGAAGATTGGGGAAACTTAATTTTTTGCCAAAAAATAAAAAAAACATAAGGGGTAACACTGTCGTTTTTTTTTCTGGACGAAATTTTGAGTTTCGATATCTCAGCTCTGGAAGGGTCTAGAGCTTCCATTTTTGCACTCAGGTCTAAGTGTAATGGCCCTCTATCAGAATCCAGAGTTTTGAGAAGATTGGGGAAACTTAATTTTTGCCAAAAAATAAAAAAAAAAGTAAGGGGTAACACTGTTGTTGTTTTTTTTTTCTGGTCAAAATTTTGAGTTTCGATATCTCAGCTCTGGAAGGGTCTAGAGCCTCCATTTTTGCACTCAGGTCTAAGTGTCATGGCCCTCTATCAGAATCCAGAGTTTTGAGAACATTGGGGAAACTTAATTTTTCGCCCAAAAAAAAAAAAAAAAAAACATAAGTGGTAACACTGTCATTTTTTTTTTCTGGACAAAATTTTGAGTTTCGATATCTCAGCTCTGGAAGGGTCTAGAGCTTCCATTTTTGCACTCAGGTCTAAGTGTAATGGCCCTCTATCAGAATCCAGAGTTTTGAGAAGATTGGGGAAACTTAATTTTTGCCAAAAAATAAAAAAAGTAAGGGGTAACACTGTTGTTGTTTTTTTTTTCTGGTCAAAATTTTGAGTTTCGATATCTCAGCTCTGGAAGGGTCTAGAGCCTCCATTTTTGCACTCAGGTATAAGTGTCATGGCCCTCTATCAGAATCCAGAGTTTTGATAAGATTGGGGAAACTTAATTTTTTGCCAAAAAATAAAAAAAACATAAGGGGTAACACTGTCGTTTTTTTTTTCTGGACGAAATTTTGAGTTTCGATATCTCAGCTCTGGAAGGGTCTAGAGCTTCCATTTTTGCACTCAGGTCTAAGTGTAATGGCCCTCTATCAGAATCCAGAATTTGAGAAGATTGGGGAAACTTAATTTTTCGCCCAAAAAAAAAACAAAAAAAAAAAAACATAAGTGGTAACACTGTCATTTTTTTTTTTCTGGACAAAATTTTGAGTTTCGATATCTCAGCTCTGGAGGATCTAGAGCCTCCATTTTTGCACTCAGGTCTAAGTGTCATGGCCCTCTATCAGAATCCAGAGTTTTGAGAACATTGGGGAAACTTAATTTTTTGCCAAAAAATAAAGAAAACATAAGGGGTAACACAGTCGTTTTTTTCTGGACAAAATTTTGAGTTTCGATATCTCAGCTCTGGAAGGGTCTAGAGCCTCCATTTTTGCACTCAGGTATAAGTGTAATGACCCTCTATCAGAATCCAGAGTTTTGAGAAGATTGGGGAAATTTAATTTTTGCCAAAAAATAAAAAAAATGTAAGGGGTAACACTGTTGTTGTTTTTTTTTTCTGGTCAAAATTTTGAGTTTCGATATCTCAGCTCTGGAAGAGTTTAGAGCCTCCATTTTTGCACTCAGGTCTAAGTGTCATGGCCCTCTATCAGAATCCAGAGTTTTGAGAAGATTGGGGAAACTTAATTTTTCGCCCAAAAAATAAAATAAAACATAAGGGGTAACACTGTGTTTTTTTTTTCTGGACAAAATTTTGAGTTTCGATATCTCAGCTCTGGAAGGGTCTAGTGCCTCCATTTTTGCACTCAGGTCTAAGTGTCATGGCCCTCTATCAGAATCCAGAGTTTTGAGAAGATTGGGGAAACTTAATTTTTCGCCCAAAAAATAAAAAAACATAAGGGGTAACACTGTCGTTTTTTTTTTTTTTTCAGGACAAAATTGTGAGTTTCGATATCTCAGCTCTGGAAGGGTCTAGAGCCTCCATTTTTGCACTCAGGTCTAAGTGTCATGGCCCTCTATCAGAATCCAGAGTTTTGAGAAGATTGGGGAAACTTAATTTTTTGCCAAAAAATAAAAAAAAAACGTAAGGGGTAACACTGTCGTCTTTTTTTTTCTGGCCAAAATTTTGAGTTTCGATATCTCAGCTCTGGAAGGGTCTAGAGCCTCCATTTTTGCACTCAGGTCTAAGTGTCATGGCCCTGTATCAGAATCCAGAGTTTTGAGAAGATTGGGGAAACTTAATTTTTCACCCAAAAAATAAAAAAACATAA
Source organism: Cyprinella venusta (assembly GCA_038021265.1). NCBI lineage: Eukaryota > Metazoa > Chordata > Actinopteri > Cypriniformes > Leuciscidae > Cyprinella > Cyprinella venusta. The sequence goes on from CM075878.1 coordinate 9,237,978, forward strand.
GGGGTAATACTGTCGTTTTTTTTTTCTGGACAAAATTTTGAGTTTCGATATCTCAGCTCTGGAAGGGTCTAGAGCCTCCATTTTTGCACTCAGGTCTAAGTGTCATGGCCCTCTATCAGAATCCAGAGTTTTGAGAAGATTGGGGAAGCTTAATTTTTTGCCAAAAAATAAAAAAAACGTAAGGGGTAACACTGTCATTTTTTTTTCTGGACAAAATTTTGAGTTTCAATATCTCAGCTCTGGAAGGGTCTAGAGCCTCCATTTTTGCACTCAGGTCTAAGTGTCATGGCCGTCTATCAGAATCCAGAGTTTTGAGAAGATTGGGGAAACATAATTTTTGGCCAAAAAAATAAAAAAAAAAACGTAAGGGGTAACACTGTCGTTTTTTTTTTTTTTGGACAAAATTTTGAGTTTCAATATCTCAGCTCTGAAAGGGTCTAGAGCCTCCATTTTTGCACTCAGGTCTAAGTGTCATGGCCGTCTATCAGAATCCAGAGTTTTGAGAAGATTGGGGAAACCTAATTTTTTGCCAAAAAAATAAAAAAAAAACGTAAGGGGTAACACTGTCGTTTTTTTTTTCTTGAAACAATTTTGAGTTTCCATATCTCAGCTCTGGAAGGGTCTAGAGCCTCCATTTTTTGCACTCAGGTCTAAGTGTCATGGCCCTCTATCAGAATCCAGAGTTTTGAGAAAATTGGAGAAACGAAACTAAAATTTTCGCCAAAAAATATAAAAAAAAAACATAAGGGGTAATACTGTCGTTTTTTTTTCTGGACAAAATTTTGAGTTTCCATATCTCAGCTCTGGAAGGGTCTAGAGCCTCCATTCTTGCACTCAGGTCTAAGTGTCATGGCCCTCTATCAGAATCCAGAGTTTTGAGAAGATTGGGGAAACTTAATTTTTTGCCAAAAAATAAAAAAAAAACGTAAGGGGTAATACTGTCGTTTTTTTTTTTCTGGACAAAATTTTGAGTTTCCATATCTCAGCTCTGGAAGGGTCTAGAGCCTCCATTTTTTGCACTCAGGTCTAAGTGTCATGGCCCTCTATCAGAATCCAGAGTTTTGAGAAGATTGGGGAAACTTAATTTTTTGCCAAAAAATAAAAAAAAAAAACATAAGGGGTAACACTGTAATTTTTTTTTCTGGACAAAATTTAGATTTCCCATATCTCAGCTCTGGAAGGGTCTAGAGCCTCCATTTTTGCACTCAGGTCTAAGTGTCATGGCCCTCTATCAGAATCCAGAGTTTTGAGAAAATTGGAGAAACGAAACTAAAATTTTCGCCAAAAAATATAAAAAAAACATAAGGGGTAATACTGTCGTTTTTTTTTTTTCTGGACAAAATTTTGAGTTTCCATATCTCAGCTCTGGAAGGGTCTAGAGCCTCCATTTTTGCACTCAGGTCTAAGTGTCATGGCCCTCTATCAGAATCCAGAGTTTTGAGAAGATTGGGGAAACTTAATTTTTTGCCAAAAAATAAAAAAAACGTGAGGGGTAACACTGTCGTTTTTTTTTTCTGGACAAAATTTTGAGTTTCCATATCTCAGCTCTGGAAGGGTCTAGAGCCTCCATTTTTGCACTCAGGTCTAAGTGTCATGGTCCTCTATCAGAATCCAGAGTTTTGAGAAGATTGGAGAAACTAAACTTTTCACCAAAAAATAAAAAAAAACATAAGGGGTAACACTGTCGTTTTTTTTTTTTTTTTCTGGACAACATTTTGAGTTTCCTTACTCAGCTCTGGAAGGGTCTAGAGCCTCAATTTTTGTACTCAGGTCTAAGTGTCATGGCCCTCTATCAGAATCCAGAGTTTTGAGAAAATTGGGGAAACTTAATTTTTTGCAAAAAAATAAAAAAAAAACGTAAGGGGTAACACTGTCGTTTTTTTTTCCTGGAAAAAATTTTGAGTTTCCATATCTCAGCTCTGGAAGGGTCTAGAGCCTCCATTTTTTGCACTCAGGTCTAAGTGTCATGGCCCTCTATCAGAATCCAGAGTTTTGAGAAGATTGGGGAAACTTAATTTTTTGCCAAAAATAAAAAAAACATAAGGGGTAACACTGTAATTTTTTTTTTCTGGACAAAATTTTGAGGTTCCATATCTCAGCTCTGGAAGGGTCTAGAGCCTCCATTTTTGCACTCAGGTCTAAGTGTCATGGCCCTCTATCAGAATCCAGAGTTTTGAGAAGATTGGGGAAACTTAATTTTTTGCCAAAAAAAAAACAAAAAACGTAAGGGGTAACACTGTTGTGTTTTTTTTTTCTGGACAAAATTTTGAGTTTCCTTATCTCAGCTCTGGAAGGGTCTAGAGCCTCCATTTTTGCACTCAGGTCTAAGTGTCATGGCCCTCTATCAGAATCCAGAGTTTTGAGAAGATTGGGGAAACTTAATTTTTTGCTAAAAAATAAAAAATAACATAAGGGGTAACACTGTCGTTTTTTTCTCGACAAAATTTTGAGTTTCCATATCTCAGCTCTGGAAGGGTCTAGAGCCTCCATTTTTGCACTCAGGTCTAAGTGTCATGGCCCATTATCAAAATCCAGAGTTTTGAGAAGATTGGGGAAACTTAATTTTTTGCCAAAAAATAAAAAAAAAACGTAAGGTGTAACACTGTCATTTTTTTTTTCTAGTCAAAATTTTGAGTTTCGATATCTCAGCTCTGGAAGGGTCTAGAGCCTCCATTTTTGCACTCAGGTCTAAGTGTAATGGCCCTCTATCAGAATCCAGAGTTTTGAGAAGATTGGGGAAACTTAATTTTTGACAAAAAAAAAAAAAAAAAAAAAGTAAGGGGTAACACTGTTGTTTTTTTTTTTCAGGTCCAAATTTTGACCTTCGATATCTCGGCTCTGGAAGGGTCTAGAGCCTCCATTTTTGCGCGCTGGTCGAAGTCTCGTGGCCCTCTGTCAGAATCCAGAGTTTCAAGAAGATCGGAGGGGGTCAAAATTTTGGCCAAAAAAAAAAAAAAAAACGACAGTGTTACCCCTTATGTTTTTTTTTCGGGTCCAAATTTTGACCTTCGATATCTCGGCTCTGGAGGGGTCTAGAGCCTCCATTTTTGCGCGCTGGTCGAAGTCTTGTGGCCTTCTGTCAGAATCCAGAGTTTCAAGAAGATCGGAGGGGGTCAAAATTTCAGCCAAAAAAAAAAAAAAAAAACGACAGTGTTACCCTTTATGTTTTTTTTTCGGGTCCAAATTTTGACCTTCGATATCTCGGCTCTGGAAGGGTCTAGAGCCTCGATTTTTGCGCGCTGGTCGAAGTCTCGTGGCCCTCTGTCAGAATCCAGAGTTTCAAGAAGATTGGAGGGGGTCAAAATTTTGGCCCAAAAAAAATGACAGTGTTACCCTTATGTTTTTTTTTTCAGGTCCAAATTTTGATCTTCGATATCGGCTCTGGAAGGGTCTAGAGCCTCCATTTTTGCGCGCTGGTCGAAGTCTCGTGGCCCTCTGTCAGAATCCAGAGTTTCAAGAAGATCGGAGGGGGTCAAAATTTCGGCCAAAAACGACAGTGTTACCCCTTATGTTTTTTTTTTCAGGTCAAAACTTTGAAGTCCGATATCTCGGTTCTGGAAGGGTCTAGAGCCTCCATTTTTGCGCGCTGGTCGAAGTCTCGTGGCCCTCTGTCAGAATCCAGAGTTTCAAGAAGATCGGAGGGGGTCAAAATTTCGGCCAAAAACGACAGTGTTACCCCTTATGTTTTTTTTTCAGGTTAAAACTTTGAAGTCCGATATCTCGGTTCTGGAAGGGTCTAGAGCCTCCATTTTTGCGCGCTGGTCGAAGTCTCGTGGCCCTCTGTCAGAATCCAGAGTTTCAAGAAGATCGGAGGGGGTCAAAATTTCGGCCAAAAAAGACAGTGTTACCCCTTATGTTTTTTTTTTTCAGGTCAAAACTTTGAAGTCCGATATCTCGGTTCTGGAAGGGTCTAGAGCCTCCATTTTTGCGCGCTGGTCGAAGTCTCGTGGCCCTCTGTCAGAATCCAGAGTTTCAAGAAGATCGGAGGGGGTCAAAATTTCGGCCAAAAACGACAGTGTTACCCCTTATGTTTTTTTTTCAGGTCAAAACTTTGACGTCCGATATCTCGGCTCTGGAAGGGTCTAGAGCCTCCATTTTTGCGCGCTGGTCGAAGTCTCGTGGCCCTCTGTCAGAATCCAGAGTTTCAAGAAGATCGGAGGGGGTCAAAATTTTCGGCCAAAAACGACAGTGTTACCCCTTATGTTTTTTTTTCAGGTCAAAACTTTGAAGTCCAATATCTCGGTTCTGGAAGGGTCTAGAGCCTCCATTTTTGCGCGCTGGTCGAAGTCTCGTGGCCCTCTGTCAGAATCCAGAGTTTCAAGAAGATCGGAGGGGGTCAAAATTTCGGCCAAAAACGACAGTGTTACCCCTTATGTTTTTTTTTTCAGGTTAAAACTTTGACGTCCGATATCTCGGCTCTGGAAGGGTCTAGAGCCTCCATTTTTGCGCGCTGGTCGAAGTCTCGTGGCCCTCTGTCAGAATCCAGAGTTTCAAGAAGATCGGAGGGGGTCAAAATTTCGGCCAAAAACGACAGTGTTACCCCTTATGTTTTTTTTTTTCAGGTCAAAACTTTGACGTCTGATATCTCGGCTCTGGAAGGGTCTAGAGCCTCCATTTTTGCGCGCTGGTCGAAGTCTCGTGGCCCTCTGTCAGAATTCAGAGTTTCAAGAAGATCGGAGGGGGTCAAAATTTCGGCCAAAAACGACAGTGTTACCCCTTATGTTTTTTTTTCAGGTCAAAACTTTGACATCCGATATCTCGGCTCTGGAAGGGTCTAGAGCCTCCATTTTTGCGCGCTGGTCGAAGTCTCGTGGCCCTCTGTCAGAATCCAGAGTTTCAAGAAGATCGGAGGGGGTCAAAATTTCGGCCAAAAACGACAGTGCTACCCCTTATGTTTTTTTTTCAGGTCAAAACTTTGACATCCGATATCTCGGCTCTGGAAGGGTCTAGAGCCTCCATTTTTGTGCGCTGGTCGAAGTCTCGTGGCCCTCTGTCAGAATCCAGAATTTCAAGAAGATCGGAGGGGGTCAAAATTTCGGCCAAAAACGACAGTGTTACCCCTTATGTTTTTTTTTCAGGTCAAAACTTTGAAGTCCGATATCTCGGTTCTGGAAGGGTCTAGAGCCTCCATTTTTGCGCGCTGGTCGAAGTCTCGTGGCCCTCTGTCAGAATCCAGAGTTTCAAGAAGATCGGAGGGGGTCAAAATTTCGGCCAAAAACGACAGTGTTACCCCTTATGTTTTTTTTTCGGGTCAAAACTTTGACATCCGATATCTCAGCTCTGGAAGGGTCTAGAGCCTCCATTTTTGCGCGCTGGTCGAAGTCTCGTGGCCCTCTGTCAGAATCCAGAGTTTCAAGAAGATCGGAGGGGGTCAAAATTTCGGCCAAAAACGACAGTGTTACCCCTTATGTTTTTCTTTCAGGTCAAAACTTTGACATCCGATATCTCGGCTCTGGAAGGGTCTAGAGCCTCCATTTTTGCGCGCTGGTCGAAGTCTCGTGGCCTTCTGTCAGAATCCAGAGTTTCAAGAAGATCAGAGGGGGTCAAAAGTTCGGCCAAAAACGACAGTGTTACCCCTTATGTTTTTTTTTCAGGTCAAAACTTTGAAGTCCGATATCTCGGTTCTGGAAGGTTCTAGAGCCTCCATTTTTGCGCGCTGGTCGAAGTCTCGTGGCCCTCTGTCAGAATCCAGAGTTTCAAGAAGATCGGAGGGGGTCAAAATTTCGGCCAAAAACGACAGTGTTACCCCTTATGTTTTTTTTTTTCAGGTCAAAACTTTGAAGTCCGATATCTCGGTTCTGGAAGGGTCTAGAGCCTCCATTTTTGCGCGCTGGTCGAAGTCTCGTGGCCCTCTGTCAGAATCCAGAGTTTCAAGAAGATCGGAGGGGGTCAAAATTTCGGCCAAAAACGACAGTGTTACCCCTTATGTTTTTTTTTTCAGGTCAAAAGTTTGATGTCCGATATCTCGGCTCTGGAAGGGTCTAGAGCCTCCATTTTTGCGCGCTGGTCGAAGTCTCGTGGCCCTCTGTCAGAATCCAGAGTTTCAAGAAGATCGGAGGGGGTCAAAATTTCGGCCAAAAACGACAGTGTTACCCCTTATGTTTTTTTTTCAGGTCAAAACTTTGACGTCCGATATCTCGGCTCTGGAAGGGTCTAGAGCCTCCATTTTTGCGCGCTGGTCGAAGTCTCGTGGCCCTCTGTCAGAATCCAGAGTTTCAAGAAGATCGGAGGGGGTCAAAATTTCGGCCAAAAACGACAGTGTTACCCCTTATGTTTTTTTTTTCAGGTCAAAACTTTGAAGTCCGATATCTCGGTTCTGGAAGGGTCTAGAGCCTCCATTTTTGCGCGCTGGTCGAAGTCTCGTGGCCCTCTGTCAGAATCCAGAGTTTCAAGAAGATCGGAGGGGGTCAAAATTTCGGCCAAAAACGACAGTGTTACCCCTTATGTTTTTTTTTAAGGTTAAAACTTTGAAGTCCGATATCTCGGTTCTGGAAGGGTCTAGAGCCTCCATTTTTGCACGCTGGTCGAAGTCTCGTGGCCCTCTGTCAGAATCCAGAGTTTCAAGAAGATCGGAGGGGGTCAAAATTTCGGCCAAAAAACGACAGTGTTACCCCTTATGTTTTTTTTTTCAGGTTAAAACTTTGAAGTCCGATATCTCGGTTCTGGAAGGGTCTAGAGCCTCCATTTTTGCGCGCTGGTCGAAGTCTCGTGGCCCTCTGTCAGAATCCAGAGTTTCAAGAAGATCGGAGGGGGTCAAAATTTCGGCCAAAAACGACAGTGTTACCCCTTATGTTTTTTTTTTCAGGTCAAAACTTTGAAGTCCGATATCTCGGTTCTGGAAGGGTCTAGAGCCTCCATTTTTGCGCGCTGGTCGAAGTCTCGTGGCCCTCTGTCAGAATCCAGAGTTTCAAGAAGATCGGAGGGGGTCAAAATTTCGGCCAAAAACCGAGAGTGTTACCCCTTATGTTTTTTTTTTCAGGTCAAAACTTTGACGTCCGATATCTCGGCTCTGGAAGGGTCTAGAGCCTCCATTTTTGCGCGCTGGTCGAAGTCTCGTGGCCCTCTGTCAGAATCCAGAGTTTCAAGAAGATCGGAGGGGGTCAAAATTTCGGCCAAAAACGACAGTGTTACCCCTTATGTTTTTTTTTTTCAGGTCAAAACTTTGAAGTCCGATATCTCGGTTCTGGAAGGGTCTAGAGCCTCCATTTTTGCGCGCTGGTCGAAGTCTCGTGGCCCTCTGTCAGAATCCAGAGTTTCAAGAAGATCGGAGGGGGTCAAAATTTCGGCCAAAAACGACAGTGTTACCCCTTATGTTTTTTTTTCAGGTCAAAACTTTGACGTCCGATATCTCGGCTCTGGAAGGGTCTAGGGCCTCCATTTTTGCGCGCTGGTCGAAGTCTCGTGGCCCTCTGTCAGAATCCAGAGTTTCAAGAAGATCGGAGGGGGTCAAAATTTCGGCCAAAAACGACAGTGTTACCCCTTATGTTTTTTTTTTCAGGTCAAAACTTTGAAGTCCGATATCTCGGTTCTGGAAGGGTCTAGAGCCTCCATTTTTGCGCGCTGGTCGAAGTCTCGTGGCCCTCTGTCAGAATCCAGAGTTTCAAGAAGATCGGAGGGGGTCAAAATTTCGGCCAAAAACCGACAGTGTTACCCCTTATGTTTTTTTTTCAGGTCAAAACTTTGAAGTCCGATATCTCGGTTCTGGAAGGGTCTAGAGCCTCCATTTTTGCGCGCTGGTCGAAGTCTCTTGGCCCTCTGTCAGAATCCAGAGTTTCAAGAAGATCGGAGGGGGTCAAAATTTCGGCCAAAAACGACAGTGTTACCCCTTATATTTTTTTTTCAGGTCAAAACTTTGAAGTCCGATATCTCGGTTCTGGAAGGGTCTAGAGCCTCCATTTTTGCGCGCTGGTCGAAGTCTCGTGGCCCTCTGTCAGAATCCAGAGTTTCAAGAAGATCGGAGGGGGTCAAAATTTCGGCCAAAAACGACAGTGTTACCCCTTATGTTTTTTTTTCAGGTTAAAACTTTGAAGTCCGATATCTCAGTTCTGGAAGGGTCTAGAGCCTCCATTTTTGCGCGCTGGTCGAAGTCTCGTGGCCCTCTGTCAGAATCCAGAGTTTCAAGAAGATCGGAGGGGGTCAAAATTTCGGCCAAAAACGACAGTGTTACCCCTTATGTTTTTTTTTCAGGTTAAAACTTTGACGTCCGATATCTCGGCTCTGGAAGGGTCTAGAGCCTCCATTTTTGCGCGCTGGTCGAAGTCTCGTGGCCCTCTGTCAGAATCCAGAGTTTCAAGAAGATCGGAGGGGGTCAAAATTTCGGCCAAAAACGACAGTGTTACCCCTTATGTTTTTTTTTCAGGTCAAAACTTTGACGTCCGATATCTCGGCTCTGGAAGGGTCTAGAGCCTCCATTTTTGCGCGCTGGTCGAAGTCTCGTGGCCCTCTGTCAGAATCCAGAGTTTCAAGAAGATCGGAGGGGGTCAAAATTTCGGCCAAAAACGACAGTGTTACCCCTTATGTTTTTTTTTCAGGTCAAAACTTTGAAGTCCGATATCTCGGTTCTGGAAGGGTCTAGAGCCTCCATTTTTGCGCGCTGGTCGAAGTCTCGTGGCCCTCTGTCAGAATCCAGAGTTTCAAGAAGATCGGAGGGGTCAAAATTTCGGCCAAAAACGACAGTGTTACCCCTTATGTTTTTTTTTTCAGGTTAAAACTTTGACGTCCGATATCTCGGCTCTGGAAGGGTCTAGAGCCTCCATTTTTGCGCGCTGGTCGAAGTCTCGTGGCCCTCTGTCAGAATCCAGAGTTTCAAGAAGATCGGAGGGGGTCAAAATTTCGGCCAAAAACGACAGTGTTACCCCTTATGTTTTTTTTTTTCAGGTCAAAACTTTGACGTCTGATATCTCGGCTCTGGAAGGGTCTAGAGCCTCCATTTTTGCGCGCTGGTCGAAGTCTCGTGGCCCTCTGTCAGAATTCAGAGTTTCAAGAAGATCGGAGGGGGTCAAAATTTCGGCCAAAAACGACAGTGTTACCGCTTATGTTTTTTTTTCAGGTCAAAACTTTGACATCCGATATCTCGGCTCTGGAAGGGTCTAGAGCCTCCATTTTTGCGCGCTGGTCGAAGTCTCGTGGCCCTCTGTCAGAATCCAGAGTTTCAAGAAGATCGGAGGGGGTCAAAATTTCGGCCAAAAACGACAGTGCTACCCCTTATGTTTTTTTTTCAGGTCAAAACTTTGACATCCGATATCTCGGCTCTGGAAGGGTCTAGAGCCTCCATTTTTGTGCGCTGGTCGAAGTCTCGTGGCCCTCTGTCAGAATCCAGAATTTCAAGAAGATCGGAGGGGGTCAAAATTTCGGCCAAAAACGACAGTGTTACCCCTTATGTTTTTTTTTCAGGTCAAAACTTTGAAGTCCGATATCTCGGTTCTGGAAGGGTCTAGAGCCTCCATTTTTGCGCGCTGGTCGAAGTCTCGTGGCCCTCTGTCAGAATCCAGAGTTTCAAGAAGATCGGAGGGGGTCAAAATTTCGGCCAAAAACCGACAGTGTTACCCCTTATGTTTTTTTTTCAGGTCAAAACTTTGAAGTCCGATATCTCGGTTCTGGAAGGGTCTAGAGCCTCCATTTTTGCGCACTGGTCGAAGTCTCGTGGCCCTCTGTCAGAATCCAGAGTTTCAAGAAGATCGGAGGGGGTCAAAATTTCGGCCAAAAACGACAGTGTTACCCCTTATGTTTTTTTTTCAGGTCAAAACTTTGACGTCCGATATCTCGGCTCTGGAAGGGTCTAGAGCCTCCATTTTTGCGCGCTGGTCGAAGTCTCGTGGCCCTCTGTCAGAATCCAGAGTTTCAAGAAGATCGGAGGGGGTCAAAATTTCGGCCAAAAACGACAGTGTTACCCCTTATGTTTTTTTTTAAGGTTAAAACTTTGAAGTCCGATATCTCGGTTCTGGAAGGGTCTAGAGCCTCCATTTTTGCACGCTGGTCGAAGTCTCGTGGCCCTCTGTCAGAATCCAGAGTTTCAAGAAGATCGGAGGGGGTCAAAATTTCGGCCAAAAACCGACAGTGTTACCCCTTATGTTTTTTTTTCAGGTCAAAACTTTGAAGTCCGATATCTCGGTTCTGGAAGGGTCTAGAGCCTCCATTTTTGCGCGCTGGTCGAAGTCTCTTGGCCCTCTGTCAGAATCCAGAGTTTCAAGAAGATCGGAGGGGGTCAAAATTTCGGCCAAAAACGACAGTGTTACCCCTTATATTTTTTTTTCAGGTCAAAACTTTGACGTCCGATATCTCGGTTCTGGAAGGGTCTAGAGCCTCCATTTTTGCGCGCTGGTCGAAGTCTCGTGGCCCTCTGTCAGAATCCAGAGTTTCAAGAAGATCGGAGGGGGTCAAAATTTCGGCCAAAAACGACAGTGTTACCCCTTATGTTTTTTTTTTCAGGTTAAAACTTTGAAGTCCGATATCTCGGTTCTGGAAGGGTCTAGAGCCTCCATTTTTGCGCGCTGGTCGAAGTCTCGTGGCCCTCTGTCAGAATCCAGAGTTTCAAGAAGATCGGAGGGGGTCAAAATTTCGGCCAAAAACGACAGTGTTACCCCTTATGTTTTTTTTTTTTCAGGTCAAAACTTTGACGTCCGATATCTCGGCTCTGGAAGGGTCTAGAGCCTCCATTTTTGCGCGCTGGTCGAAGTCTCGTGGCCCTCTGTCAGAATCCAGAGTTTCAAGAAGATCGGAGGGGGTCAAAATTTCGGCCAAAAACGACAGTGTTACCCCTTATGTTTTTTTTTCAGGTCAAAACTTTGACGTCCGATATCTCGGCTCTGGAAGGGTCTAGAGCCTCCATTTTTGCGCGCTGGTCGAAGTCTCGTGGCCCTCTGTCAGAATCCAGAGTTTCAAGAAGATCGGAGGGGGTCAAAATTTCGGCCAAAAACGACAGTGCTACCCCTTATGTTTTTTTTTCAGGTCAAAACTTTGACATCCGATATCTCGGCTCTGGAAGGGTCTAGAGCCTCCATTTTTGTGCGCTGGTCGAAGTCTCGTGGCCCTCTGTCAGAATCCAGAATTTCAAGAAGATCGGAGGGGGTCAAAATTTCGGCCAAAAACGACAGTGTTACCCCTTATGTTTTTTTTTTTCAGGTTAAAACTTTGAAGTCCGATATCTCGGTTCTGGAAGGGTCTAGAGCCTCCATTTTTGCGCGCTGGTCGAAGTCTCGTGGCCCTCTGTCAGAATCCAGAGTTTCAAGAAGATCGGAGGGGGTCAAAATTTCGGCCAAAAACCGACAGTGTTACCCCTTATGTTTTTTTTTCAGGTCAAAACTTTGAAGTCCGATATCTCGGCTCTGGAAGGGTCTAGAGCCTCCATTTTTGCGCGCTGGTCGAAGTCTCGTGGCCCTCTGTCAGAATCCAGAGTTTCAAGAAGATCGGAGGGGGTCAAAATTTCGGCCAAAAACGACAGTGCTACCCCTTATGTTTTTTTTTCAGGTCAAAACTTTGACATCCGATATCTCGGCTCTGGAAGGGTCTAGAGCCTCCATTTTTGTGCGCTGGTCGAAGTCTCGTGGCCCTCTGTCAGAATCCAGAATTTCAAGAAGATCGGAGGGGGTCAAAATTTCGGCCAAAAACGACAGTGTTACCCCTTATGTTTTTTTTTCAGGTCAAAACTTTGAAGTCCGATATCTCGGTTCTGGAAGGGTCTAGAGCCTCCATTTTTGCGCGCTGGTCGAAGTCTCGTGGCCCTCTGTCAGAATCCAGAGTTTCAAGAAGATCGGAGGGGGTCAAAATTTCGGCCAAAAACCGACAGTGTTACCCCTTATGTTTTTTTTTCAGGTCAAAACTTTGAAGTCCGATATCTCGGTTCTGGAAGGGTCTAGAGCCTCCATTTTTGCGCGCTGGTCGAAGTCTCTTGGCCCTCTGTCAGAATCCAGAGTTTCAAGAAGATCGGAGGGGGTCAAAATTTCGGCCAAAAACGACAGTGTTACCCCTTATATTTTTTTTTCAGGTCAAAACTTTGAAGTCCGATATCTCGGTTCTGGAAGGGTCTAGAGCCTCCATTTTTGCGCACTGGTCGAAGTCTCGTGGCCCTCTGTCAGAATCCAGAGTTTCAAGAAGATCGGAGGGGGTCAAAATTTCGGCCAAAAACGACAGTGTTACCCCTTATGTTTTTTTTTCAGGTTAAAACTTTGAAGTCCGATATCTCGGTTCTGGAAGGGTCTAGAGCCTCCATTTTTGCGCGCTGGTCGAAGTCTCGTGGCCCTCTGTCAGAATCCAGAGTTTCAAGAAGATCGGAGGGGGTCAAAATTTCGTCCAAAAACGACAGTGTTACCCCTTATGTTTTTTTTTTCAGGTCAAAACTTTGAAGTCCGATATCTCGGTTCTGGAAGGGTCTAGAGCCTCCATTTTTGCGCGCTGGTCGAAGTCTCGTGGCCCTCTGTCAGAATTCAGAGTTTCAAGAAGATCGGAGGGGGTCAAAATTTCGGCCAAAAACGACAGTGTTACCCCTTATGTTTTTTTTTCGGGTCAAAACTTTGACATCCGATATCTCAGCTCTGGAAGGGTCTAGAGCCTCCATTTTTGCGCGCTGGTCGAAGTCTCGTGGCCCTCTGTCAGAATCCAGAGTTTCAAGAAGATCGGAGGGGGTCAAAATTTCGGCCAAAAACGACAGTGTTACCCCTTATGTTTTTCTTTCAGGTCAAAACTTTGACATCCGATATCTCGGCTCTGGAAGGGTCTAGAGCCTCCATTTTTGCGCGCTGGTCGAAGTCTCGTGGCCTTCTGTCAGAATCCAGAGTTTCAAGAAGATCGGAGGGGGTCAAAAGTTCGGCCAAAAACGACAGTGTTACCCCTTATGTTTTTTTTTTCAGGTCAAAACTTTGACATCCGATATCTCGGCTCTGGAAGGTTCTAGAGCCTCCATTTTTGCGCGCTGGTCGAAGTCTCGTGGCCCTCTGTCAGAATCCAGAGTTTCAAGAAGATCGGAGGGGGTCAAAATTTCGGCCAAAAACGACAGTGTTACCCCTTATGTTTTTTTTTTCAGGTCAAAACTTTGAAGTCCGATATCTCGGTTCTGGTAGGGTCTAGAGCCTCCATTTTTGCGCGCTGGTCGAAGTCTCGTGGCCCTCTGTCAGAATCCAGAGTTTCAAGAAGATCGGAGGGGGTCAAAATTTCGGCCAAAAACCGACAGTGTTACCCCTTATGTTTTTTTTTTCAGGTCAAAACTTTGAAGTCCGATATCTCGGTTCTGGAAGGGTCTAGAGCCTCCATTTTTGCGCGCTGGTCGAAGTCTCGTGGCCCTCTGTCAGAATCCAGAGTTTCAAGAAGATCGGAGGGGGTCAAAATTTCGGCCAAAAACGACAGTGTTACCCCTTATGTTTTTTTTTTTTCAGGTCAAAAGTTTGATGTCCGATATCTCGGCTCTGGAAGGGTCTAGAGCCTCCATTTTTGCGCGCTGGTCGAAGTCTCGTGGCCCTCTGTCAGAATCCAGAGTTTCAAGAAGATCGGAGGGGGTCAAAATTTCGGCCAAAAACGACAGTGTTACCCCTTATGTTTTTTTTTCAGGTCAAAACTTTGACGTCCGATATCTCGGCTCTGGAAGGGTCTAGAGCCTCCATTTTTGCGCGCTGGTCGAAGTCTCGTGGCCCTCTGTCAGAATCCAGAGTTTCAAGAAGATCGGAGGGGGTCAAAATTTCGGCCAAAAACGACAGTGTTACCCCTTATGTTTTTTTTTTCAGGTCAAAACTTTGAAGTCCGATATCTCGGTTCTGGAAGGGTCTAGAGCCTCCATTTTTGCGCGCTGGTCGAAGTCTCGTGGCCCTCTGTCAGAATCCAGAGTTTCAAGAAGATCGGAGGGGGTCAAAATTTCGGCCAAAAACGACAGTGTTACCCCTTATGTTTTTTTTTTAAGGTTAAAACTTTGAAGTCCGATATCTCGGTTCTGGAAGGGTCTAGAGCCTCCATTTTTGCGCGCTGGTCGAAGTCTCGTGGCCCTCTGTCAGAATCCAGAGTTTCAAGAAGATCGGAGGGGGTCAAAATTTCGGCCAAAAAACGACAGTGTTACCCCTTATGTTTTTTTTTTCAGGTTAAAACTTTGAAGTCCGATATCTCGGTTCTGGAAGGGTCTAGAGCCTCCATTTTTGCGCGCTGGTCGAAGTCTCGTGGCCCTCTGTCAGAATCCAGAGTTTCAAGAAGATCGGAGGGGGTCAAAATTTCGGCCAAAAACGACAGTGTTACCCCTTATGTTTTTTTTTTCAGGTCAAAACTTTGAAGTCCGATATCTCGGTTCTGGAAGGGTCTAGAGCCTCCATTTTTGCGCGCTGGTCGAAGTCTCGTGGCCCTCTGTCAGAATCCAGAGTTTCAAGAAGATCGGAGGGGGTCAAAATTTCGGCCAAAAACCGAGAGTGTTACCCCTTATGTTTTTTTTTTCAGGTCAAAACTTTGACGTCCGATATCTCGGCTCTGGAAGGGTCTAGAGCCTCCATTTTTGCGCGCTGGTCGAAGTCTCGTGGCCCTCTGTCAGAATCCAGAGTTTCAAGAAGATCGGAGGGGGTCAAAATTTCGGCCAAAAACGACAGTATTACCCCTTATGTTTTTTTTTTTTTCAGGTCAAAACTTTGAAGTCCGATATCTCGGTTCTGGAAGGGTCTAGAGCCTCCATTTTTGCGCGCTGGTCGAAGTCTCGTGGCCCTCTGTCAGAATCCAGAGTTTCAAGAAGATCGGAGGGGGTCAAAATTTCGGCCAAAAACGACAGTGTTACCCCTTATGTTTTTTTTCAGGTCAAAACTTTGAAGTCCGATATCTCGGTTCTGGAAGGGTCTAGAGCCTCCATTTTTGCGCGCTGGTCGAAGTCTCGTGGCCCTCTGTCAGAATCCAGAGTTTCAAGAAGATCGGAGGGGGTCAAAATTTCGGCCAAAAACGACAGTGTTACCCCTTATGTTTTTTTTTTTCAGGTCAAAACTTTGAAGTCCGATATCTCGGTTCTGGAAGGGTCTAGAGCCTCCATTTTTGCGCGCTGGTCGAAGTCTCGTGGCCCTCTGTCAGAATCCAGAGTTTCAAGAAGATCGGAGGAGGTCAAAATTTCGGCCAAAAACGACAGTGTTACCCCTTATGTTTTTTTTTCAGGTCAAAACTTTGAAGTCCGATATCTCGGTTCTGGAAGGGTCTAGAGCCTCCATTTTTGCGCGCTGGTCGAAGTCTCGTGGCCCTCTGTCAGAATCCAGAGTTTCAAGAAGATCGGAGGGGGTCAAAATTTCGGCCAAAAACGACAGTGTTACCCCTTATGTTTTTTTTTTCAGGTTAAAACTTTGAAGTCCGATATCTCGGTTCTGGAAGGGTCTAGAGCCTCCATTTTTGCGCGCTGGTCGAAGTCTCGTGGCCCTCTGTCAGAATCCAGAGTTTCAAGAAGATCGGAGGGGGTCAAAATTTCGGCCAAAAACGACAGTGTTACCCCTTATGTTTTTTTTTTCAGGTCAAAACTTTGACGTCCGATATCTCGGCTCTGGAAGGGTCTAGGGCCTCCATTTTTGCGCGCTGGTCGAAGTCTCGTGGCCCTCTGTCAGAATCCAGAGTTTCAAGAAGATCGGAGGGGGTCAAAATTTCGGCCAAAAACGACAGTGTTACCCCTTATGTTTTTTTTTTCAGGTCAAAACTTTGAAGTCCGATATCTCGGTTCTGGAAGGGTCTAGAGCCTCCATTTTTGCGCGCTGGTCGAAGTCTCGTGGCCCTCTGTCAGAATCCAGAGTTTCAAGAAGATCGGAGGGGGTCAAAATTTCGGCCAAAAACCGACAGTGTTACCCCTTATGTTTTTTTTTTCAGGTCAAAACTTTGAAGTCCGATATCTCGGTTCTGGAAGGGTCTAGAGCCTCCATTTTTGCGCGCTGGTCGAAGTCTCTTGGCCCTCTGTCAGAATCCAGAGTTTCAAGAAGATCGGAGGGGGTCAAAATTTCGGCCAAAAACGACAGTGTTACCCCTTATATTTTTTTTTCAGGTCAAAACTTTGAAGTCCGATATCTCGGTTCTGGAAGGGTCTAGAGCCTCCATTTTTGCGCGCTGGTCGAAGTCTCGTGGCCCTCTGTCAGAATCCAGAGTTTCAAGAAGATCGGAGGGGGTCAAAATTTCGGCCAAAAACGACAGTGTTACCCCTTATGTTTTTTTTTCAGGTTAAAACTTTGAAGTCCGATATCTCGGTTCTGGAAGGGTCTAGAGCCTCCATTTTTGCGCGCTGGTCGAAGTCTCGTGGCCCTCTGTCAGAATCCAGAGTTTCAAGAAGATCGGAGGGGGTCAAAATTTCGTCCAAAAACGACAGTGTTACCCCTTATGTTTTTTTTTTCAGGTCAAAACTTTGAAGTCCGATATCTCGGTTCTGGAAGGGTCTAGAGCCTCCATTTTTGCGCGCTGGTCGAAGTCTCGTGGCCCTCTGTCAGAATCCAGAGTTTCAAGAAGATCGGAGGGGGTCAAAATTTCGGCCAAAAACGACAGTGTTACCCCTTATGTTTTTTTTTCAGGTCAAAACTTTGACGTCCGATATCTCGGCTCTGGAAGGGTCTAGAGCCTCCATTTTTGCGCGCTGGTCGAAGTCTCGTGGCCCTCTGTCAGAATCCAGAGTTTCAAGAAGATCGGAGGGGGTCAAAATTTCGGCCAAAAACGACAGTGTTACCCCTTATGTTTTTTTTTCAGGTCAAAACTTTGAAGTCCGATATCTCGGTTCTGGAAGGGTCTAGAGCCTCCATTTTTGCGCGCTGGTCGAAGTCTCGTGGCCCTCTGTCAGAATCCAGAGTTTCAAGAAGATCGGAGGGGGTCAAAATTTCGGCCAAAAACGACAGTGTTACCCCTTATGTTTTTTTTTTTCAGGTTAAAACTTTGACGTCCGATATCTCGGCTCTGGAAGGGTCTAGAGCCTCCATTTTTGCGCGCTGGTCGAAGTCTCGTGGCCCTCTGTCAGAATCCAGAGTTTCAAGAAGATCGGAGGGGGTCAAAATTTCGGCCAAAAACGACAGTGTTACCCCTTATGTTTTTTTTTTTCAGGTCAAAACTTTGACGTCTGATATCTCGGCTCTGGAAGGGTCTAGAGCCTCCATTTTTGCGCGCTGGTCAAAGTCTCGTGGCCCTCTGTCAGAATTCAGAGTTTCAAGAAGATCGGAGGGGGTCAAAATTTCGGCCAAAAACGACAGTGTTACCCCTTATGTTTTTTTTTCAGGTCAAAACTTTGACATCCGATATCTCGGCTCTGGAAGGGTCTAGAGCCTCCATTTTTGCGCGCTGGTCGAAGTCTCGTGGCCCTCTGTCAGAATCCAGAGTTTCAAGAAGATCGGAGGGGGTCAAAATTTCGGCCAAAAACGACAGTGCTACCCCTTATGTTTTTTTTTCAGGTCAAAACTTTGACATCCGATATCTCGGCTCTGGAAGGGTCTAGAGCCTCCATTTTTGTGCGCTGGTCGAAGTCTCGTGGCCCTCTGTCAGAATCCAGAATTTCAAGAAGATCGGAGGGGGTCAAAATTTCGGCCAAAAACGACAGTGTTACCCCTTATGTTTTTTTTTCAGGTCAAAACTTTGAAGTCCGATATCTCGGTTCTGGAAGGGTCTAGAGCCTCCATTTTTGCGCGCTGGTCGAAGTCTCGTGGCCCTCTGTCAGAATCCAGAGTTTCAAGAAGATCGGAGGGGGTCAAAATTTCGGCCAAAAACGACAGTGTTACCCCTTATGTTTTTTTTTCGGGTCAAAACTTTGACATCCGATATCTCGGCTCTGGAAGGGTCTAGAGCCTCCATTTTTGCGCGCTGGTCGAAGTCTCGTGGCCCTCTGTCAGAATCCAGAGTTTCAAGAAGATCGGAGGGGGTCAAAATTTCGGCCAAAAACGACAGTGTTACCCCTTATGTTTTTCTTTCAGGTCAAAACTTTGACATCCGATATCTCGGCTCTGGAAGGGTCTAGAGCCTCCATTTTTGCGCGCTGGTCGAAGTCTCGTGGCCTTCTGTCAGAATCCAGAGTTTCAAGAAGATCGGAGGGGGTCAAAAGTTCGGCCAAAAACGACAGTGTTACCCCTTATGTTTTTTTTTTCAGGTCAAAACTTTGACATCCGATATCTCGGCTCTGGAAGGTTCTAGAGCCTCCATTTTTGCGCGCTGGTCGAAGTCTCGTGGCCCTCTGTCAGAATCCAGAGTTTCAAGAAGATCGGAGGGGGTCAAAATTTCGGCCAAAAACGACAGTGTTACCCCTTATGTTTTTTTTTTCAGGTCAAAACTTTGACATCCGATATCTCGGCTCTGGAAGGGTCTAGAGCCTCCATTTTTGCGCGCTGGTCGAAGTCTCGTGGCCCTCTGTCAGAATCCAGAGTTTCAAGAAGATCGGAGGGGGTCAAAATTTCGGCCAAAAACGACAGTGTTACCCCTTATGTTTTTTTTTCAGGTCAAAACTTTGACATCCGATATCTCGGCTCTGGAAGGGTCTAGAGCCTCCATTTTTGCGCGCTGGTCGAAGTCTCGTGGCCCTCTGTCAGAATCCAGAGTTTCAAGAAGATCGGAGGGGGTCAAAATTTCGGCCAAAAACGACAATGCTACCCCTTATGTTTTTTTTTCAGGTCAAAACTTTGACATCCGATATCTCGGCTCTGGAAGGGTCTAGAGCCTCCATTTTTGCGCGCTGGTCGAAGTCTCGTGGCCCTCTGTCAGAATCCAGAGTTTCAAGAAGATCGGAGGGGGTCAAAATTTCGGCCAAAAACGACAGTGTTACCCCTTATGTCTTTTTTTCAGGTCAAAACTTTGAAGTCCGATATCTCGGTTCTGGAAGGGTCTAGAGCCTCCATTTTTGCGCGCTGGTCGAAGTCTCGTGGCCCTCTGTCAGAATCCAGAGTTTCAAGAAGATCGGAGGGGGTCAAAATTTCGGCCAAAAACGACAGTGTTACCCCTTATGTTTTTTTTTCAGGTCAAAACTTTGAAGTCCGATATCTCGGTTCTGGAAGGGTCTAGAGCCTCCATTTTTGCGCGCTGGTCGAAGTCTCGTGGCCCTCTGTCAGAATCCAGAGTTTCAAGAAGATCGGAGGGGGTCAAAATTTCGGCCAAAAACGACAGTGTTACCCCTTATGTTTTTTTTTCAGGTCAAAACTTTGAAGTCCGATATCTCGGTTCTGGAAGGGTCTAGAGCCTCCATTTTTGCGCGCTGGTCGAAGTCTCGTGGCCCTCTGTCAGAATCCAGAGTTTCAAGAAGATCGGAGGGGGTCAAAATTTCGACCAAAAACGACAGTGTTACCCCTTATGTTTTTTTTTCAGGTCAAAACTTTGACGTCCGATATCTCGGCTCTGGAAGGGTCTAGAGCCTCCATTTTTGCGCGCTGGTCGAAGTCTCGTGGCCCTCTGTCAGAATCCAGAGTTTCAAGAAGATCGGAGGGGGTCAAAATTTCGGCCAAAAACGACAGTGTTACCCCTTATGTTTTTTTTTTCAGGTCAAAACTTTGAAGTCCGATATCTCGGTTCTGGAAGGGTCTAGAGCCTCCATTTTTGCGCGCTGGTCGAAGTCTTGTGGCCCTCTGTCAGAATCCAGAGTTTCAAGAAGATCGGAGGGGGTCAAAATTTCGGCCAAAAACGACAGTGTTACCCCTTATGTTTTTTTTCAGGTTAAAACTTTGAAGTCCGATATCTCGGTTCTGGAAGGGTCTAGAGCCTCCATTTTTGCGCGCTGGTCGAAGTCTCGTGGCCCTCTGTCAGAATCCAGAGTTTCAAGAAGATCGGAGGGGGTCAAAATTTCGGCCAAAAACGACAGTGTTACCCCTTATGTTTTTTTTTTCAGGTTAAAACTTTGAAGTCCGATATCTCGGTTCTGGAAGGGTCTAGAGCCTCCATTTTTGCGCGCTGGTCGAAGTCTCGTGGCCCTCTGTCAGAATCCAGAGTTTCAAGAAGATCGGAGGGGGTCAAAATTTCGGCCAAAAACGACAGTGTTACCCCTTATGTTTTTTTTTCAGGTCAAAACTTTGAAGTCCGATATCTCGGTTCTGGAAGGGTCTAGAGCCTCCATTTTTGCGCGCTGGTCGAAGTCTCGTGGCCCTCTGTCAGAATCCAGAGTTTCAAGAAGATCGGAGGGGGTCAAAATTTCGGCCAAAAACGACAGTGTTACCCCTTATGTTTTTTTTCAGGTCAAAACTTTGACGTCCGATATCTCGGCTCTGGAAGGGTCTAGAGCCTCCATTTTTGCGCGCTGGTCGAAGTCTCGTGGCCCTCTGTCAGAATCCAGAGTTTCAAGAAGATCGGAGGGGGTCAAAATTTCGGCCAAAAACGACAGTGTTACCCCTTATGTTTTTTTTTCAGGTCAAAACTTTGAAGTCCGATATCTCGGTTCTGGAAGGGTCTAGAGCCTCCATTTTTGCGCGCTGGTCGAAGTCTCGTGGCCCTCTGTCAGAATCCAGAGTTTCAAGAAGATCGGAGGGGGTCAAAATTTCGGCCAAAAACGACAGTGTTACCCCTTATGTTTTTTTTTTCAGGTCAAAACTTTGACGTCTGATATCTCGGCTCTGGAAGGGTCTAGAGCCTCCATTTTTGCGCGCTGGTCGAAGTCTCGTGGCCCTCTGTCAGAATTCAGAGTTTCAAGAAGATCGGAGGGGGTCAAAATTTCGGCCAAAAACGACAGTGTTACCCCTTATGTTTTTTTTTTCGGGTCAAAACTTTGACATCCGATATCTCGGCTCTGGAAGGGTCTAGAGCCTCCATTTTTGCGCGCTGGTCGAAGTCTCGTGGCCCTCTGTCAGAATCCAGAGTTTCAAGAAGATCGGAGGGGGTCAAAATTTCGGCCAAAAACGACAGTGTTACCCCTTATGTTTTTTTTTATTCAGGTCAAAACTTTGACATCCAATATCTCGGCTCTGGAAGGGTCTAGAGCCTCCATTTTTGCGCGCTGGTCGAAGTCTCGTGGCCCTCTGTCAGAATCCAGAGTTTCAAGAAGATCGGAGGGGGTCAAAATTTCGGCCAAAAACGACAGTGTTACCCCTTATGTTTTTTTTTTTTCGGGTCAAAACTTTGACATCCGATATCTCGGCTCTGGAAGGGTCTAGAGCCTCCATTTTTTGCGCGCTGGTCGAAGTCTCGTGGCCCTCTGTCAGAATCCAGAGTTTCATGAAGATCGGAGGGGGTCAAAATTTCAGCCAAAAACGACAGTGTTACCCCTTATGTTTTTTTTTCAGGTCAAAACTTTGACATCCGATATCTCGGCTCTGGAAGGGTCTAGAGCCTCTATTTTTGCGCGCTGGTCGAAGTCTCGTGGCCCTCTGTCAGAATCCCGAGTTTCAAGAAGATCGGAGGGGGTCAAAATTTCGGCCAAAAACGACAGTGTTACCCCTTATGTTTTTTTTTTTCAGGTCAAAACTTTGACATCCGATATCTCGGCTCTGGAAGGGTCTAGAGCCTCAATTTTTGCGCGCTGGTCGAAGTCTCGTGGCCCTCTGTCAGAATCCAGAGTTTCAAGAAGATCGGAGGGGGTCAAAATTTCGGCCAAAAACGACAGTGTTACCCCTTATGCTTTTTTTTTCAGGTCAAAACTTTGACATCCGATATCTCGGCTCTGGAAGGGTCTAGAGCCTCCATTTTTGCGCGCTGGTCGAAGTCTCGTGGCCCTCAGTCAGAATCCAGAGTTTCAAGAAGATCGGAGGGGGTCAAAATTTCGGCCAAAAACGACAATGCTACCCCTTATGTTTTTTTTTCAGGTCAAAACTTTGACATCCGATATCTCGGCTCTGGAAGGGTCTAGAGCCTCCATTTTTGCGCGCTGGTCGAAGTCTCGTGGCCCTCTGTCAGAATCCAGAGTTTCAAGAAGATCGGAGGGGGTCAAAATTTCGGCCAAAAACGACAGTGTTACCCCTTATGTCTTTTTTTCAGGTCAAAACTTTGAAGTCCGATATCTCGGTTCTGGAAGGGTCTAGAGCCTCCATTTTTGCGCGCTGGTCGAAGTCTCGTGGCCCTCTGTCAGAATCCAGAGTTTCAAGAAGATCGGAGGGGGTCAAAATTTCGGCCAAAAACGACAGTGTTACCCCTTATGTTTTTTTTTCAGGTCAAAACTTTGAAGTCCGATATCTCGGTTCTGGAAGGGTCTAGAGCCTCCATTTTTGCGCGCTGGTCGAAGTCTCGTGGCCCTCTGTCAGAATCCAGAGTTTCAAGAAGATCGGAGGGGGTCAAAATTTCGGCCAAAAACGACAGTGTTACCCCTTATGTTTTTTTTTTCAGGTCAAAACTTTGAAGTCCGATATCTCGGTTCTGGAAGGGTCTAGAGCCTCCATTTTTGCGCGCTGGTCGAAGTCTCGTGGCCCTCTGTCAGAATCCAGAGTTTCAAGAAGATCGGAGGGGGTCAAAATTTCGGCCAAAAACGACAGTGTTACCCCTTATGTTTTTTTTTTCAGGTCAAAACTTTGACGTCCGATATCTCGGCTCTGGAAGGGTCTAGAGCCTCCATTTTTGCGCGCTGGTCGAAGTTTCGTGGCCCTCTGTCAGAATCCAGAGTTTCAAGAAGATCGGAGGGGGTCAAAATTTCGGCCAAAAACGACAGTGTTACCCCTTATGTTTTTTTTTTCAGGTCAAAACTTTGACGTCCGATATCTCGGCTCTGGAAGGGTCTAGAGCCTCCATTTTTGCGCGCTGGTCGAAGTCTCGTGGCCCTCTGTCAGAATCCAGAGTTTCAAGAAGATCGGAGGGGGTCAAAATTTCGGCCAAAAACGACAGTGTTACCCCTTATGTTTTTTTTTCAGGTCAAAACTTTGAAGTCCGATATCTCGGTTCTGGAAGGGTCTAGAGCCTCCATTTTTGCGCACTGGTTGAAGTCTCGTGGCCCTCTGTCAGAATCCAGAGTTTCAAGAAGATCGGAGGGGGTCAAAATTTCGGCCAAAAACGACAGTGTTACCCCTTATGTTTTTTTTTTTCAGGTTAAAACTTTGACGTCCGATATCTCGGTTCTGGAAGGGTCTAGAGCCTCCATTTTTGCGCGCTGGTCGAAGTCTCGTGGCCCTCTGTCAGAATCCAGAGTTTCAAGAAGATCGGAGGGGGTCAAAATTTCGGCCAAAAACGACAGTGTTACCCCTTATGTTTTTTTTTTCAGGTCAAAACTTTGAAGTCCGATATCTCGGTTCTGGAAGGGTCTAGAGCCTCCATTTTTGCGCGCTGGTCGAAGTCTCGTGGCCCTCTGTCAGAATCCAGAGTTTCAAGAAGATCGGAGGGGGTCAAAATTTCGGCCAAAAACCGACAGTGTTACCCCTTATGTTTTTTTTTCAGGTCAAAACTTTGACGTCCGATATCTCGGCTCTGGAAGGGTCTAGAGCCTCCATTTTTGCGCGCTGGTCGAAGTCTCGTGGCCCTCTGTCAGAATCCAGAGTTTCAAGAAGATCGGAGGGGGTCAAAATTTCGGCCAAAAACGACAGTGTTACCCCTTATGTTTTTTTTTCAGGTCAAAACTTTGACGTCCGATATCTCGGTTCTGGAAGGGTCTAGAGCCTCCATTTTTGCGCGCTGGTCGAAGTCTCGTGGCCCTCTGTCAGAATCCAGAGTTTCAAGAAGATCGGAGGGGGTCAAAATTTCGGCCAAAAACGACAGTGTTACCCCTTATGTTTTTTTTTCAGGTCAAAACTTTGAAGTCCGATATCTCGGTTCTGGAAGGGTCTAGAGCCTCCATTTTTGCGCGCTGGTCGAAGTCTCGTGGCCCTCTGTCAGAATCCAGAGTTTCAAGAAGATCGGAGGGGGTCAAAATTTCGGCCAAAAACGACAGTGTCACCCCTTATATATTTTTTTTCAGGTCAAAACTTTGACGTCCGATATCTCGGCTCTGGAAGGGTCTAGAGCCTCCATTTTTGCGCGCTGGTCGAAGTCTCGTGGCCCTCTGTCAGAATCCAGAGTTTCAAGAAGATCGGAGGGGGTCAAAATTTCGGCCAAAAACGACAGTGTTACCCCTTATGTTTTTTTTTTTTTCAGGTCAAAACTTTGAAGTCCGATATCTCGGTTCTGGAAGGGTCTAGAGCCTCCATTTTTGCGCGCTGGTCGAAGTCTCGTGGCCCTCTGTCAGAATCCAGAGTTTCAAGAAGATCGGAGGGGGTCAAAATTTCGGCCAAAACGACAGTGTTACCCCTTATGTTTTTTTTTCAGGTCAAAACTTTGAAGTCCGATATCTCGGTTCTGGAAGGGTCTAGAGCCTCCATTTTTGCGCGCTGGTCGAAGTCTCGTGGCCCTCTGTCAGAATCCAGAGTTTCAAGAAGATCGGAGGGGGTCAAAATTTCGGCCAAAAACGACAGTGTTACCCCTTATATTTTTTTTTCAGGTCAAAACTTTGAAGTCCGATATCTCGGTTCTGGAAGGGTCTAGAGCCTCCATTTTTGCGCGCTGGTCGAAGTCTCGTGGCCCTCTGTCAGAATACAGAGTTTCAAGAAGATCGGAGGGGGTCAAAATTTCGGCCAAAAACGACAGTGTTACCCCTTATGTTTTTTTTTTTTTCAGGTCAAAACTTTGAAGTCCGATATCTCGGTTCTGGAAGGGTCTAGAGCCTCCATTTTTGCGCGCTGGTCGAAGTCTCGTGGCCCTCTGTCAGAATCCAGAGTTTCAAGAAGATCGGAGGGGGTCAAAATTTCGGCCAAAACGACAGTGTTACCCCTTATGTTTTTTTTTCAGGTCAAAACTTTGAAGTCCGATATCTCGGTTCTGGAAGGGTCTAGAGCCTCCATTTTTGCGCGCTGGTCGAAGTCTCGTGGCCCTCTGTCAGAATCCAGAGTTTCAAGAAGATCGGAGGGGGTCAAAATTTCGGCCAAAAACGACAGTGTTACCCCTTATATTTTTTTTTCAGGTCAAAACTTTGAAGTCCGATATCTCGGTTCTGGAAGGGTCTAGAGCCTCCATTTTTGCGCGCTGGTCGAAGTCTCGTGGCCCTCTGTCAGAATACAGAGTTTCAAGAAGATCGGAGGGGGTCAAAATTTCGGCCAAAAACGACAGTGTTACCCCTTATGTTTTTTTTTCAGGTCAAAACTTTGAAGTCCGATATCTCGGTTCTGGAAGGGTCTAGAGCCTCCATTTTTGCGCACTGGTCGAAGTCTCGTGGCCCTCTGTCAGAATCCAGAGTTTCAAGAAGATCGGAGGGGGTCAAAATTTCGGCCAAAAACGACAGTGTTACCCCTTATGTTTTTTTTTTCAGGTCAAAACTTTGACATCCGATATCTCGGCTCTGGAAGGTTCTAGAGCCTCCATTTTTGCGCGCTGGTCGAAGTCTCGTGGCCCTCTGTCAGAATCCAGAGTTTCAAGAAGATCGGAGGGGGTCAAAATTTCGGCCAAAAACGACAGTGTTACCCCTTATGTTTTTTTTTTCAGGTCAAAACTTTGACATCCGATATCTCGGCTCTGGAAGGGTCTAGAGCCTCCATTTTTGCGCGCTGGTCGAAGTCTCGTGGCCCTCTGTCAGAATCCAGAGTTTCAAGAAGATCGGAGGGGGTCAAAATTTCGGCCAAAAACGACAGTGTTACCCCTTATGTTTTTTTTTCAGGTCAAAACTTTGACATCCGATATCTCGGCTCTGGAAGGGTCTAGAGCCTCCATTTTTGCGCGCTGGTCGAAGTCTCGTGGCCCTCTGTCAGAATCCAGAGTTTCAAGAAGATCGGAGGGGGTCAAAATTTCGGCCAAAAACGACAATGCTACCCCTTATGTTTTTTTTTCAGGTCAAAACTTTGACATCCGATATCTCGGCTCTGGAAGGGTCTAGAGCCTCCATTTTTGCGCGCTGGTCGAAGTCTCGTGGCCCTCTGTCAGAATCCAGAGTTTCAAGAAGATCGGAGGGGGTCAAAATTTCGGCCAAAAACGACAGTGTTACCCCTTATGTCTTTTTTTCAGGTCAAAACTTTGAAGTCCGATATCTCGGTTCTGGAAGGGTCTAGAGCCTCCATTTTTGCGCGCTGGTCGAAGTCTCGTGGCCCTCTGTCAGAATCCAGAGTTTCAAGAAGATCGGAGGGGGTCAAAATTTCGGCCAAAAACGACAGTGTTACCCCTTATGTTTTTTTTTCAGGTCAAAACTTTGAAGTCCGATATCTCGGTTCTGGAAGGGTCTAGAGCCTCCATTTTTGCGCGCTGGTCGAAGTCTCGTGGCCCTCTGTCAGAATCCAGAGTTTCAAGAAGATCGGAGGGGGTCAAAATTTCGGCCAAAAACGACAGTGTTACCCCTTATGTTTTTTTTTCTGGTCAAAACTTTGAAGTCCGATATCTCGGTTCTGGAAGGGTCTAGAGCCTCCATTTTTGCGCGCTGGTCGAAGTCTCGTGGCCCTCTGTCAGAATCCAGAGTTTCAAGAAGATCGGAGGGGGTCAAAATTTCGGCCAAAAACGACAGTGTTACCCCTTATGTTTTTTTTTTTCAGGTCAAAATTTTGACGTCCGATATCTCGGCTCTGGAAGGGTCTAGAGCCTCCATTTTTGCGCGCTGGTCGAAGTCTCGTGGCCCTCTGTCAGAATCCAGAGTTTCAAGAAGATCGGAGGGGGTCAAAATTTCGGCCAAAAACGACAGTGTTACCCCTTATGTTTTTTTTTCAGGTCAAAACTTTGAAGTCCGATATCTCGGTTCTGGAAGGGTCTAGAGCCTCCATTTTTGCGCGCTGGTCGAAGTCTCGTGGCCCTCTGTCAGAATCCAGAGTTTCAAGAAGATCGGAGGGGGTCAAAATTTCGGCCAAAAACGACAGTGTTACCCCTTATGTTTTTTTTTCAGGTCAAAACTTTGAAGTCCGATATCTCGGTTCTGGAAGGGTCTAGAGCCTCCATTTTTGCGCGCTGGTCGAAGTCTCGTGGCCCTCTGTCAGAATCCAGAGTTTCAAGAAGATCGGAGGGGGTCAAAATTTCGACCAAAAACGACAGTGTTACCCCTTATGTTTTTTTTTCAGGTCAAAACTTTGACGTCCGATATCTCGGCTCTGGAAGGGTCTAGAGCCTCCATTTTTGCGCGCTGGTCGAAGTCTCGTGGCCCTCTGTCAGAATCCAGAGTTTCAAGAAGATCGGAGGGGGTCAAAATTTCGGCCAAAAACGACAGTGTTACCCCTTATGTTTTTTTTTTCAGGTCAAAACTTTGAAGTCCGATATCTCGGTTCTGGAAGGGTCTAGAGCCTCCATTTTTGCGCGCTGGTCGAAGTCTTGTGGCCCTCTGTCAGAATCCAGAGTTTCAAGAAGATCGGAGGGGGTCAAAATTTCGGCCAAAAACGACAGTGTTACCCCTTATGTTTTTTTTCAGGTTAAAACTTTGAAGTCCGATATCTCGGTTCTGGAAGGGTCTAGAGCCTCCATTTTTGCGCGCTGGTCGAAGTCTCGTGGCCCTCTGTCAGAATCCAGAGTTTCAAGAAGATCGGAGGGGGTCAAAATTTCGGCCAAAAACGACAGTGTTACCCCTTATGTTTTTTTTTTCAGGTTAAAACTTTGAAGTCCGATATCTCGGTTCTGGAAGGGTCTAGAGCCTCCATTTTTGCGCGCTGGTCGAAGTCTCGTGGCCCTCTGTCAGAATCCAGAGTTTCAAGAAGATCGGAGGGGGTCAAAATTTCGGCCAAAAACGACAGTGTTACCCCTTATGTTTTTTTTTCAGGTCAAAACTTTGAAGTCCGATATCTCGGTTCTGGAAGGGTCTAGAGTCTCCATTTTTGCGCGCTGGTCGAAGTCTCGTGGCCCTCTGTCAGAATCCAGAGTTTCAAGAAGATCGGAGGGGGTCAAAATTTCGGCCAAAAACGACAGTGTTACCCCTTATGTTTTTTTTCAGGTCAAAACTTTGACGTCCGATATCTCGGCTCTGGAAGGGTCTAGAGCCTCCATTTTTGCGCGCTGGTCGAAGTCTCGTGGCCCTCTGTCAGAATCCAGAGTTTCAAGAAGATCGGAGGGGGTCAAAATTTCGGCCAAAAACGACAGTGTTACCCCTTATGTTTTTTTTTCAGGTCAAAACTTTGAAGTCCGATATCTCGGTTCTGGAAGGGTCTAGAGCCTCCATTTTTGCGCACTGGTCGAAGTCTCGTGGCCCTCTGTCAGAATCCAGAGTTTCAAGAAGATCGGAGGGGGTCAAAATTTCGGCCAAAAACGACAGTGTTACCCCTTATGTTTTTTTTTTCAGGTCAAAACTTTGACGTCTGATATCTCGGCTCTGGAAGGGTCTAGAGCCTCCATTTTTGCGCGCTGGTCGAAGTCTCGTGGCCCTCTGTCAGAATTCAGAGTTTCAAGAAGATCGGAGGGGGTCAAAATTTCGGCCAAAAACGACAGTGTTACCCCTTATGTTTTTTTTTTCGGGTCAAAACTTTGACATCCGATATCTCGGCTCTGGAAGGGTCTAGAGCCTCCATTTTTGCGCGCTGGTCGAAGTCTCGTGGCCCTCTGTCAGAATCCAGAGTTTCAAGAAGATCGGAGGGGGTCAAAATTTCGGCCAAAAACGACAGTGTTACCCCTTATGTTTTTTTTTATTCAGGTCAAAACTTTGACATCCAATATCTCGGCTCTGGAAGGGTCTAGAGCCTCCATTTTTGCGCGCTGGTCGAAGTCTCGTGGCCCTCTGTCAGAATCCAGAGTTTCAAGAAGATCGGAGGGGGTCAAAATTTCGGCCAAAAACGACAGTGTTACCCCTTATGTTTTTTTTTTTTCGGGTCAAAACTTTGACATCCGATATCTCGGCTCTGGAAGGGTCTAGAGCCTCCATTTTTTGCGCGCTGGTCGAAGTCTCGTGGCCCTCTGTCAGAATCCAGAGTTTCATGAAGATCGGAGGGGGTCAAAATTTCAGCCAAAAACGACAGTGTTACCCCTTATGTTTTTTTTTCAGGTCAAAACTTTGACATCCGATATCTCGGCTCTGGAAGGGTCTAGAGCCTCTATTTTTGCGCGCTGGTCGAAGTCTCGTGGCCCTCTGTCAGAATCCCGAGTTTCAAGAAGATCGGAGGGGGTCAAAATTTCGGCCAAAAACGACAGTGTTACCCCTTATGTTTTTTTTTTTCAGGTCAAAACTTTGACATCCGATATCTCGGCTCTGGAAGGGTCTAGAGCCTCAATTTTTGCGCGCTGGTCGAAGTCTCGTGGCCCTCTGTCAGAATCCAGAGTTTCAAGAAGATCGGAGGGGGTCAAAATTTCGGCCAAAAACGACAGTGTTACCCCTTATGCTTTTTTTTTCAGGTCAAAACTTTGACATCCGATATCTCGGCTCTGGAAGGGTCTAGAGCCTCCATTTTTGCGCGCTGGTCGAAGTCTCGTGGCCCTCAGTCAGAATCCAGAGTTTCAAGAAGATCGGAGGGGGTCAAAATTTCGGCCAAAAACGACAGTGTTACCCCTTATGTCTTTTTTTCAGGCCAAAACTTTGAAGTCCGATATCTCGGTTCTGGAAGGGTCTAGAGCCTCCATTTTTGCGCGCTGGTCGAAGTCTCGTGGCCCTCTGTCAGAATCCAGAGTTTCAAGAAGATCGGAGGGGGTCAAAATTTCGGCCAAAAACGACAGTGTTACCCCTTATGTTTTTTTTTCAGGTCAAAACTTTGAAGTCCGATATCTCGGTTCTGGAAGGGTCTAGAGCCTCCATTTTTGCGCGCTGGTCGAAGTCTCGTGGCCCTCTGTCAGAATCCAGAGTTTCAAGAAGATCGGAGGGGGTCAAAATTTCGGCCAAAAACGACAGTGTTACCCCTTATGTTTTTTTTTTCAGGTCAAAACTTTGAAGTCCGATATCTCGGTTCTGGAAGGGTCTAGAGCCTCCATTTTTGCGCGCTGGTCGAAGTCTCGTGGCCCTCTGTCAGAATCCAGAGTTTCAAGAAGATCGGAGGGGGTCAAAATTTCGGCCAAAAACGACAGTGTTACCCCTTATGTTTTTTTTTTCAGGTCAAAACTTTGACGTCCGATATCTCGGCTCTGGAAGGGTCTAGAGCCTCCATTTTTGCGCGCTGGTCGAAGTTTCGTGGCCCTCTGTCAGAATCCAGAGTTTCAAGAAGATCGGAGGGGGTCAAAATTTCGGCCAAAAACGACAGTGTTACCCCTTATGTTTTTTTTTTCAGGTCAAAACTTTGACGTCCGATATCTCGGCTCTGGAAGGGTCTAGAGCCTCCATTTTTGCGCGCTGGTCGAAGTCTCGTGGCCCTCTGTCAGAATCCAGAGTTTCAAGAAGATCGGAGGGGGTCAAAATTTCGGCCAAAAACGACAGTGTTACCCCTTATGTTTTTTTTTCAGGTCAAAACTTTGAAGTCCGATATCTCGGTTCTGGAAGGGTCTAGAGCCTCCATTTTTGCGCACTGGTTGAAGTCTCGTGGCCCTCTGTCAGAATCCAGAGTTTCAAGAAGATCGGAGGGGGTCAAAATTTCGGCCAAAAACGACAGTGTTACCCCTTATGTTTTTTTTTTTCAGGTTAAAACTTTGACGTCCGATATCTCGGTTCTGGAAGGGTCTAGAGCCTCCATTTTTGCGCGCTGGTCGAAGTCTCGTGGCCCTCTGTCAGAATCCAGAGTTTCAAGAAGATCGGAGGGGGTCAAAATTTCGGCCAAAAACGACAGTGTTACCCCTTATGTTTTTTTTTTCAGGTCAAAACTTTGAAGTCCGATATCTCGGTTCTGGAAGGGTCTAGAGCCTCCATTTTTGCGCGCTGGTCGAAGTCTCGTGGCCCTCTGTCAGAATCCAGAGTTTCAAGAAGATCGGAGGGGGTCAAAATTTCGGCCAAAAACCGACAGTGTTACCCCTTATGTTTTTTTTTCAGGTCAAAACTTTGACGTCCGATATCTCGGCTCTGGAAGGGTCTAGAGCCTCCATTTTTGCGCGCTGGTCGAAGTCTCGTGGCCCTCTGTCAGAATCCAGAGTTTCAAGAAGATCGGAGGGGGTCAAAATTTCGGCCAAAAACGACAGTGTTACCCCTTATGTTTTTTTTTCAGGTCAAAACTTTGACGTCCGATATCTCGGTTCTGGAAGGGTCTAGAGCCTCCATTTTTGCGCGCTGGTCGAAGTCTCGTGGCCCTCTGTCAGAATCCAGAGTTTCAAGAAGATCGGAGGGGGTCAAAATTTCGGCCAAAAACGACAGTGTTACCCCTTATGTTTTTTTTTCAGGTCAAAACTTTGAAGTCCGATATCTCGGTTCTGGAAGGGTCTAGAGCCTCCATTTTTGCGCGCTGGTCGAAGTCTCGTGGCCCTCTGTCAGAATCCAGAGTTTCAAGAAGATCGGAGGGGGTCAAAATTTCGGCCAAAAACGACAGTGTCACCCCTTATATATTTTTTTTCAGGTCAAAACTTTGACGTCCGATATCTCGGCTCTGGAAGGGTCTAGAGCCTCCATTTTTGCGCGCTGGTCGAAGTCTCGTGGCCCTCTGTCAGAATCCAGAGTTTCAAGAAGATCGGAGGGGGTCAAAATTTCGGCCAAAAACGACAGTGTTACCCCTTATGTTTTTTTTTCAGGTCAAAACTTTGAAGTCCGATATCTCGGTTCTGGAAGGGTCTAGAGCCTCCATTTTTGCGCGCTGGTCGAAGTCTCGTGGCCCTCTGTCAGAATCCAGAGTTTCAAGAAGATCGGAGGGGGTCAAAATTTCGACCAAAAACGACAGTGTTACCCCTTATGTTTTTTTTTCAGGTCAAAACTTTGACGTCCGATATCTCGGCTCTGGAAGGGTCTAGAGCCTCCATTTTTGCGCGCTGGTCGAAGTCTCGTGGCCCTCTGTCAGAATCCAGAGTTTCAAGAAGATCGGAGGGGGTCAAAATTTCGGCCAAAAACGACAGTGTTACCCCTTATGTTTTTTTTTTCAGGTCAAAACTTTGAAGTCTGATATCTCGGTTCTGGAAGGGTCTAGAGCCTCCATTTTTGCGCGCTGGTCGAAGTCTTGTGGCCCTCTGTCAGAATCCAGAGTTTCAAGAAGATCGGAGGGGGTCAAAATTTCGGCCAAAAACGACAGTGTTACCCCTTATGTTTTTTTTCAGGTTAAAACTTTGAAGTCCGATATCTCGGTTCTGGAAGGGTCTAGAGCCTCCATTTTTGCGCGCTGGTCGAAGTCTCGTGGCCCTCTGTCAGAATCCAGAGTTTCAAGAAGATCGGAGGGGGTCAAAATTTCGGCCAAAAACGACAGTGTTACCCCTTATGTTTTTTTTTTCAGGTTAAAACTTTGAAGTCCGATATCTCGGTTCTGGAAGGGTCTAGAGCCTCCATTTTTGCGCGCTGGTCGAAGTCTCGTGGCCCTCTGTCAGAATCCAGAGTTTCAAGAAGATCGGAGGGGGTCAAAATTTCGGCCAAAAACGACAGTGTTACCCCTTATGTTTTTTTTTCAGGTCAAAACTTTGAAGTCCGATATCTCGGTTCTGGAAGGGTCTAGAGCCTCCATTTTTGCGCGCTGGTCGAAGTCTCGTGGCCCTCTGTCAGAATCCAGAGTTTCAAGAAGATCGGAGGGGGTCAAAATTTCGGCCAAAAACGACAGTGTTACCCCTTATGTTTTTTTTCAGGTCAAAACTTTGACGTCCGATATCTCGGCTCTGGAAGGGTCTAGAGCCTCCATTTTTGCGCGCTGGTCGAAGTCTCGTGGCCCTCTGTCAGAATCCAGAGTTTCAAGAAGATCGGAGGGGGTCAAAATTTCGGCCAAAAACGACAGTGTTACCCCTTATGTTTTTTTTTCAGGTCAAAACTTTGAAGTCCGATATCTCGGTTCTGGAAGGGTCTAGAGCCTCCATTTTTGCGCGCTGGTCGAAGTCTCGTGGCCCTCTGTCAGAATCCAGAGTTTCAAGAAGATCGGAGGGGGTCAAAATTTCGGCCAAAAACGACAGTGTTACCCCTTATGTTTTTTTTTTCAGGTCAAAACTTTGACGTCTGATATCTCGGCTCTGGAAGGGTCTAGAGCCTCCATTTTTGCGCGCTGGTCGAAGTCTCGTGGCCCTCTGTCAGAATTCAGAGTTTCAAGAAGATCGGAGGGGGTCAAAATTTCGGCCAAAAACGACAGTGTTACCCCTTATGTTTTTTTTTTCGGGTCAAAACTTTGACATCCGATATCTCGGCTCTGGAAGGGTCTAGAGCCTCCATTTTTGCGCGCTGGTCGAAGTCTCGTGGCCCTCTGTCAGAATCCAGAGTTTCAAGAAGATCGGAGGGGGTCAAAATTTCGGCCAAAAACGACAGTGTTACCCCTTATGTTTTTTTTTATTCAGGTCAAAACTTTGACATCCAATATCTCGGCTCTGGAAGGGTCTAGAGCCTCCATTTTTGCGCGCTGGTCGAAGTCTCGTGGCCCTCTGTCAGAATCCAGAGTTTCAAGAAGATCGGAGGGGGTCAAAATTTCGGCCAAAAACGACAGTGTTACCCCTTATGTTTTTTTTTTTTCGGGTCAAAACTTTGACATCCGATATCTCGGCTCTGGAAGGGTCTAGAGCCTCCATTTTTTGCGCGCTGGTCGAAGTCTCGTGGCCCTCTGTCAGAATCCAGAGTTTCATGAAGATCGGAGGGGGTCAAAATTTCAGCCAAAAACGACAGTGTTACCCCTTATGTTTTTTTTTCAGGTCAAAACTTTGACATCCGATATCTCGGCTCTGGAAGGGTCTAGAGCCTCTATTTTTGCGCGCTGGTCGAAGTCTCGTGGCCCTCTGTCAGAATCCCGAGTTTCAAGAAGATCGGAGGGGGTCAAAATTTCGGCCAAAAACGACAGTGTTACCCCTTATGTTTTTTTTTTTCAGGTCAAAACTTTGACATCCGATATCTCGGCTCTGGAAGGGTCTAGAGCCTCAATTTTTGCGCGCTGGTCGAAGTCTCGTGGCCCTCTGTCAGAATCCAGAGTTTCAAGAAGATCGGAGGGGGTCAAAATTTCGGCCAAAAACGACAGTGTTACCCCTTATGCTTTTTTTTTCAGGTCAAAACTTTGACATCCGATATCTCGGCTCTGGAAGGGTCTAGAGCCTCCATTTTTGCGCGCTGGTCGAAGTCTCGTGGCCCTCAGTCAGAATCCAGAGTTTCAAGAAGATCGGAGGGGGTCAAAATTTCGGCCAAAAACGACAATGCTACCCCTTATGTTTTTTTTTCAGGTCAAAACTTTGACATCCGATATCTCGGCTCTGGAAGGGTCTAGAGCCTCCATTTTTGCGCGCTGGTCGAAGTCTCGTGGCCCTCTGTCAGAATCCAGAGTTTCAAGAAGATCGGAGGGGGTCAAAATTTCGGCCAAAAACGACAGTGTTACCCCTTATGTCTTTTTTTCAGGTCAAAACTTTGAAGTCCGATATCTCGGTTCTGGAAGGGTCTAGAGCCTCCATTTTTGCGCGCTGGTCGAAGTCTCGTGGCCCTCTGTCAGAATCCAGAGTTTCAAGAAGATCGGAGGGGGTCAAAATTTCGGCCAAAAACGACAGTGTTACCCCTTATGTTTTTTTTTCAGGTCAAAACTTTGAAGTCCGATATCTCGGTTCTGGAAGGGTCTAGAGCCTCCATTTTTGCGCGCTGGTCGAAGTCTCGTGGCCCTCTGTCAGAATCCAGAGTTTCAAGAAGATCGGAGGGGGTCAAAATTTCGGCCAAAAACGACAGTGTTACCCCTTATGTTTTTTTTTTCAGGTCAAAACTTTGAAGTCCGATATCTCGGTTCTGGAAGGGTCTAGAGCCTCCATTTTTGCGCGCTGGTCGAAGTCTCGTGGCCCTCTGTCAGAATCCAGAGTTTCAAGAAGATCGGAGGGGGTCAAAATTTCGGCCAAAAACGACAGTGTTACCCCTTATGTTTTTTTTTTCAGGTCAAAACTTTGACGTCCGATATCTCGGCTCTGGAAGGGTCTAGAGCCTCCATTTTTGCGCGCTGGTCGAAGTTTCGTGGCCCTCTGTCAGAATCCAGAGTTTCAAGAAGATCGGAGGGGGTCAAAATTTCGGCCAAAAACGACAGTGTTACCCCTTATGTTTTTTTTTTCAGGTCAAAACTTTGACGTCCGATATCTCGGCTCTGGAAGGGTCTAGAGCCTCCATTTTTGCGCGCTGGTCGAAGTCTCGTGGCCCTCTGTCAGAATCCAGAGTTTCAAGAAGATCGGAGGGGGTCAAAATTTCGGCCAAAAACGACAGTGTTACCCCTTATGTTTTTTTTTCAGGTCAAAACTTTGAAGTCCGATATCTCGGTTCTGGAAGGGTCTAGAGCCTCCATTTTTGCGCACTG
Source organism: Cyprinella venusta (assembly GCA_038021265.1). NCBI lineage: Eukaryota > Metazoa > Chordata > Actinopteri > Cypriniformes > Leuciscidae > Cyprinella > Cyprinella venusta. The sequence continues at coordinate 9,272,999 of CM075878.1, forward strand.
GTTGAAGTCTCGTGGCCCTCTGTCAGAATCCAGAGTTTCAAGAAGATCGGAGGGGGTCAAAATTTCGGCCAAAAACGACAGTGTTACCCCTTATGTTTTTTTTTTTCAGGTTAAAACTTTGACGTCCGATATCTCGGTTCTGGAAGGGTCTAGAGCCTCCATTTTTGCGCGCTGGTCGAAGTCTCGTGGCCCTCTGTCAGAATCCAGAGTTTCAAGAAGATCGGAGGGGGTCAAAATTTCGGCCAAAAACGACAGTGTTACCCCTTATGTTTTTTTTTTCAGGTCAAAACTTTGAAGTCCGATATCTCGGTTCTGGAAGGGTCTAGAGCCTCCATTTTTGCGCGCTGGTCGAAGTCTCGTGGCCCTCTGTCAGAATCCAGAGTTTCAAGAAGATCGGAGGGGGTCAAAATTTCGGCCAAAAACCGACAGTGTTACCCCTTATGTTTTTTTTTCAGGTCAAAACTTTGACGTCCGATATCTCGGCTCTGGAAGGGTCTAGAGCCTCCATTTTTGCGCGCTGGTCGAAGTCTCGTGGCCCTCTGTCAGAATCCAGAGTTTCAAGAAGATCGGAGGGGGTCAAAATTTCGGCCAAAAACGACAGTGTTACCCCTTATGTTTTTTTTTCAGGTCAAAACTTTGACGTCCGATATCTCGGTTCTGGAAGGGTCTAGAGCCTCCATTTTTGCGCGCTGGTCGAAGTCTCGTGGCCCTCTGTCAGAATCCAGAGTTTCAAGAAGATCGGAGGGGGTCAAAATTTCGGCCAAAAACGACAGTGTTACCCCTTATGTTTTTTTTTCAGGTCAAAACTTTGAAGTCCGATATCTCGGTTCTGGAAGGGTCTAGAGCCTCCATTTTTGCGCGCTGGTCGAAGTCTCGTGGCCCTCTGTCAGAATCCAGAGTTTCAAGAAGATCGGAGGGGGTCAAAATTTCGGCCAAAAACGACAGTGTCACCCCTTATATATTTTTTTTCAGGTCAAAACTTTGACGTCCGATATCTCGGCTCTGGAAGGGTCTAGAGCCTCCATTTTTGCGCGCTGGTCGAAGTCTCGTGGCCCTCTGTCAGAATCCAGAGTTTCAAGAAGATCGGAGGGGGTCAAAATTTCGGCCAAAAACGACAGTGTTACCCCTTATGTTTTTTTTTTTTTCAGGTCAAAACTTTGAAGTCCGATATCTCGGTTCTGGAAGGGTCTAGAGCCTCCATTTTTGCGCGCTGGTCGAAGTCTCGTGGCCCTCTGTCAGAATCCAGAGTTTCAAGAAGATCGGAGGGGGTCAAAATTTCGGCCAAAACGACAGTGTTACCCCTTATGTTTTTTTTTCAGGTCAAAACTTTGAAGTCCGATATCTCGGTTCTGGAAGGGTCTAGAGCCTCCATTTTTGCGCGCTGGTCGAAGTCTCGTGGCCCTCTGTCAGAATCCAGAGTTTCAAGAAGATCGGAGGGGGTCAAAATTTCGGCCAAAAACGACAGTGTTACCCCTTATATTTTTTTTTCAGGTCAAAACTTTGAAGTCCGATATCTCGGTTCTGGAAGGGTCTAGAGCCTCCATTTTTGCGCGCTGGTCGAAGTCTCGTGGCCCTCTGTCAGAATACAGAGTTTCAAGAAGATCGGAGGGGGTCAAAATTTCGGCCAAAAACGACAGTGTTACCCCTTATGTTTTTTTTTCAGGTCAAAACTTTGAAGTCCGATATCTCGGTTCTGGAAGGGTCTAGAGCCTCCATTTTTGCGCACTGGTCGAAGTCTCGTGGCCCTCTGTCAGAATCCAGAGTTTCAAGAAGATCGGAGGGGGTCAAAATTTCGGCCAAAAACGACAGTGTTACCCCTTATGTTTTTTTTTTCAGGTCAAAACTTTGACATCCGATATCTCGGCTCTGGAAGGTTCTAGAGCCTCCATTTTTGCGCGCTGGTCGAAGTCTCGTGGCCCTCTGTCAGAATCCAGAGTTTCAAGAAGATCGGAGGGGGTCAAAATTTCGGCCAAAAACGACAGTGTTACCCCTTATGTTTTTTTTTTCAGGTCAAAACTTTGACATCCGATATCTCGGCTCTGGAAGGGTCTAGAGCCTCCATTTTTGCGCGCTGGTCGAAGTCTCGTGGCCCTCTGTCAGAATCCAGAGTTTCAAGAAGATCGGAGGGGGTCAAAATTTCGGCCAAAAACGACAGTGTTACCCCTTATGTTTTTTTTTCAGGTCAAAACTTTGACATCCGATATCTCGGCTCTGGAAGGGTCTAGAGCCTCCATTTTTGCGCGCTGGTCGAAGTCTCGTGGCCCTCTGTCAGAATCCAGAGTTTCAAGAAGATCGGAGGGGGTCAAAATTTCGGCCAAAAACGACAATGCTACCCCTTATGTTTTTTTTTCAGGTCAAAACTTTGACATCCGATATCTCGGCTCTGGAAGGGTCTAGAGCCTCCATTTTTGCGCGCTGGTCGAAGTCTCGTGGCCCTCTGTCAGAATCCAGAGTTTCAAGAAGATCGGAGGGGGTCAAAATTTCGGCCAAAAACGACAGTGTTACCCCTTATGTCTTTTTTTCAGGTCAAAACTTTGAAGTCCGATATCTCGGTTCTGGAAGGGTCTAGAGCCTCCATTTTTGCGCGCTGGTCGAAGTCTCGTGGCCCTCTGTCAGAATCCAGAGTTTCAAGAAGATCGGAGGGGGTCAAAATTTCGGCCAAAAACGACAGTGTTACCCCTTATGTTTTTTTTTCAGGTCAAAACTTTGAAGTCCGATATCTCGGTTCTGGAAGGGTCTAGAGCCTCCATTTTTGCGCGCTGGTCGAAGTCTCGTGGCCCTCTGTCAGAATCCAGAGTTTCAAGAAGATCGGAGGGGGTCAAAATTTCGGCCAAAAACGACAGTGTTACCCCTTATGTTTTTTTTTCTGGTCAAAACTTTGAAGTCCGATATCTCGGTTCTGGAAGGGTCTAGAGCCTCCATTTTTGCGCGCTGGTCGAAGTCTCGTGGCCCTCTGTCAGAATCCAGAGTTTCAAGAAGATCGGAGGGGGTCAAAATTTCGGCCAAAAACGACAGTGTTACCCCTTATGTTTTTTTTTTTCAGGTCAAAATTTTGACGTCCGATATCTCGGCTCTGGAAGGGTCTAGAGCCTCCATTTTTGCGCGCTGGTCGAAGTCTCGTGGCCCTCTGTCAGAATCCAGAGTTTCAAGAAGATCGGAGGGGGTCAAAATTTCGGCCAAAAACGACAGTGTTACCCCTTATGTTTTTTTTTCAGGTCAAAACTTTGAAGTCCGATATCTCGGTTCTGGAAGGGTCTAGAGCCTCCATTTTTGCGCGCTGGTCGAAGTCTCGTGGCCCTCTGTCAGAATCCAGAGTTTCAAGAAGATCGGAGGGGGTCAAAATTTCGGCCAAAAACGACAGTGTTACCCCTTATGTTTTTTTTTCAGGTCAAAACTTTGAAGTCCGATATCTCGGTTCTGGAAGGGTCTAGAGCCTCCATTTTTGCGCGCTGGTCGAAGTCTCGTGGCCCTCTGTCAGAATCCAGAGTTTCAAGAAGATCGGAGGGGGTCAAAATTTCGACCAAAAACGACAGTGTTACCCCTTATGTTTTTTTTTCAGGTCAAAACTTTGACGTCCGATATCTCGGCTCTGGAAGGGTCTAGAGCCTCCATTTTTGCGCGCTGGTCGAAGTCTCGTGGCCCTCTGTCAGAATCCAGAGTTTCAAGAAGATCGGAGGGGGTCAAAATTTCGGCCAAAAACGACAGTGTTACCCCTTATGTTTTTTTTTTCAGGTCAAAACTTTGAAGTCCGATATCTCGGTTCTGGAAGGGTCTAGAGCCTCCATTTTTGCGCGCTGGTCGAAGTCTTGTGGCCCTCTGTCAGAATCCAGAGTTTCAAGAAGATCGGAGGGGGTCAAAATTTCGGCCAAAAACGACAGTGTTACCCCTTATGTTTTTTTTCAGGTTAAAACTTTGAAGTCCGATATCTCGGTTCTGGAAGGGTCTAGAGCCTCCATTTTTGCGCGCTGGTCGAAGTCTCGTGGCCCTCTGTCAGAATCCAGAGTTTCAAGAAGATCGGAGGGGGTCAAAATTTCGGCCAAAAACGACAGTGTTACCCCTTATGTTTTTTTTTTCAGGTTAAAACTTTGAAGTCCGATATCTCGGTTCTGGAAGGGTCTAGAGCCTCCATTTTTGCGCGCTGGTCGAAGTCTCGTGGCCCTCTGTCAGAATCCAGAGTTTCAAGAAGATCGGAGGGGGTCAAAATTTCGGCCAAAAACGACAGTGTTACCCCTTATGTTTTTTTTTCAGGTCAAAACTTTGAAGTCCGATATCTCGGTTCTGGAAGGGTCTAGAGTCTCCATTTTTGCGCGCTGGTCGAAGTCTCGTGGCCCTCTGTCAGAATCCAGAGTTTCAAGAAGATCGGAGGGGGTCAAAATTTCGGCCAAAAACGACAGTGTTACCCCTTATGTTTTTTTTCAGGTCAAAACTTTGACGTCCGATATCTCGGCTCTGGAAGGGTCTAGAGCCTCCATTTTTGCGCGCTGGTCGAAGTCTCGTGGCCCTCTGTCAGAATCCAGAGTTTCAAGAAGATCGGAGGGGGTCAAAATTTCGGCCAAAAACGACAGTGTTACCCCTTATGTTTTTTTTTCAGGTCAAAACTTTGAAGTCCGATATCTCGGTTCTGGAAGGGTCTAGAGCCTCCATTTTTGCGCACTGGTCGAAGTCTCGTGGCCCTCTGTCAGAATCCAGAGTTTCAAGAAGATCGGAGGGGGTCAAAATTTCGGCCAAAAACGACAGTGTTACCCCTTATGTTTTTTTTTTCAGGTCAAAACTTTGACGTCTGATATCTCGGCTCTGGAAGGGTCTAGAGCCTCCATTTTTGCGCGCTGGTCGAAGTCTCGTGGCCCTCTGTCAGAATTCAGAGTTTCAAGAAGATCGGAGGGGGTCAAAATTTCGGCCAAAAACGACAGTGTTACCCCTTATGTTTTTTTTTTCGGGTCAAAACTTTGACATCCGATATCTCGGCTCTGGAAGGGTCTAGAGCCTCCATTTTTGCGCGCTGGTCGAAGTCTCGTGGCCCTCTGTCAGAATCCAGAGTTTCAAGAAGATCGGAGGGGGTCAAAATTTCGGCCAAAAACGACAGTGTTACCCCTTATGTTTTTTTTTATTCAGGTCAAAACTTTGACATCCAATATCTCGGCTCTGGAAGGGTCTAGAGCCTCCATTTTTGCGCGCTGGTCGAAGTCTCGTGGCCCTCTGTCAGAATCCAGAGTTTCAAGAAGATCGGAGGGGGTCAAAATTTCGGCCAAAAACGACAGTGTTACCCCTTATGTTTTTTTTTTTTCGGGTCAAAACTTTGACATCCGATATCTCGGCTCTGGAAGGGTCTAGAGCCTCCATTTTTTGCGCGCTGGTCGAAGTCTCGTGGCCCTCTGTCAGAATCCAGAGTTTCATGAAGATCGGAGGGGGTCAAAATTTCAGCCAAAAACGACAGTGTTACCCCTTATGTTTTTTTTTCAGGTCAAAACTTTGACATCCGATATCTCGGCTCTGGAAGGGTCTAGAGCCTCTATTTTTGCGCGCTGGTCGAAGTCTCGTGGCCCTCTGTCAGAATCCCGAGTTTCAAGAAGATCGGAGGGGGTCAAAATTTCGGCCAAAAACGACAGTGTTACCCCTTATGTTTTTTTTTTTCAGGTCAAAACTTTGACATCCGATATCTCGGCTCTGGAAGGGTCTAGAGCCTCAATTTTTGCGCGCTGGTCGAAGTCTCGTGGCCCTCTGTCAGAATCCAGAGTTTCAAGAAGATCGGAGGGGGTCAAAATTTCGGCCAAAAACGACAGTGTTACCCCTTATGCTTTTTTTTTCAGGTCAAAACTTTGACATCCGATATCTCGGCTCTGGAAGGGTCTAGAGCCTCCATTTTTGCGCGCTGGTCGAAGTCTCGTGGCCCTCAGTCAGAATCCAGAGTTTCAAGAAGATCGGAGGGGGTCAAAATTTCGGCCAAAAACGACAGTGTTACCCCTTATGTCTTTTTTTCAGGTCAAAACTTTGAAGTCCGATATCTCGGTTCTGGAAGGGTCTAGAGCCTCCATTTTTGCGCGCTGGTCGAAGTCTCGTGGCCCTCTGTCAGAATCCAGAGTTTCAAGAAGATCGGAGGGGGTCAAAATTTCGGCCAAAAACGACAGTGTTACCCCTTATGTTTTTTTTTCAGGTCAAAACTTTGAAGTCCGATATCTCGGTTCTGGAAGGGTCTAGAGCCTCCATTTTTGCGCGCTGGTCGAAGTCTCGTGGCCCTCTGTCAGAATCCAGAGTTTCAAGAAGATCGGAGGGGGTCAAAATTTCGGCCAAAAACGACAGTGTTACCCCTTATGTTTTTTTTTTCAGGTCAAAACTTTGAAGTCCGATATCTCGGTTCTGGAAGGGTCTAGAGCCTCCATTTTTGCGCGCTGGTCGAAGTCTCGTGGCCCTCTGTCAGAATCCAGAGTTTCAAGAAGATCGGAGGGGGTCAAAATTTCGGCCAAAAACGACAGTGTTACCCCTTATGTTTTTTTTTTCAGGTCAAAACTTTGACGTCCGATATCTCGGCTCTGGAAGGGTCTAGAGCCTCCATTTTTGCGCGCTGGTCGAAGTTTCGTGGCCCTCTGTCAGAATCCAGAGTTTCAAGAAGATCGGAGGGGGTCAAAATTTCGGCCAAAAACGACAGTGTTACCCCTTATGTTTTTTTTTTCAGGTCAAAACTTTGACGTCCGATATCTCGGCTCTGGAAGGGTCTAGAGCCTCCATTTTTGCGCGCTGGTCGAAGTCTCGTGGCCCTCTGTCAGAATCCAGAGTTTCAAGAAGATCGGAGGGGGTCAAAATTTCGGCCAAAAACGACAGTGTTACCCCTTATGTTTTTTTTTCAGGTCAAAACTTTGAAGTCCGATATCTCGGTTCTGGAAGGGTCTAGAGCCTCCATTTTTGCGCACTGGTTGAAGTCTCGTGGCCCTCTGTCAGAATCCAGAGTTTCAAGAAGATCGGAGGGGGTCAAAATTTCGGCCAAAAACGACAGTGTTACCCCTTATGTTTTTTTTTTTCAGGTTAAAACTTTGACGTCCGATATCTCGGTTCTGGAAGGGTCTAGAGCCTCCATTTTTGCGCGCTGGTCGAAGTCTCGTGGCCCTCTGTCAGAATCCAGAGTTTCAAGAAGATCGGAGGGGGTCAAAATTTCGGCCAAAAACGACAGTGTTACCCCTTATGTTTTTTTTTTCAGGTCAAAACTTTGAAGTCCGATATCTCGGTTCTGGAAGGGTCTAGAGCCTCCATTTTTGCGCGCTGGTCGAAGTCTCGTGGCCCTCTGTCAGAATCCAGAGTTTCAAGAAGATCGGAGGGGGTCAAAATTTCGGCCAAAAACCGACAGTGTTACCCCTTATGTTTTTTTTTCAGGTCAAAACTTTGACGTCCGATATCTCGGCTCTGGAAGGGTCTAGAGCCTCCATTTTTGCGCGCTGGTCGAAGTCTCGTGGCCCTCTGTCAGAATCCAGAGTTTCAAGAAGATCGGAGGGGGTCAAAATTTCGGCCAAAAACGACAGTGTTACCCCTTATGTTTTTTTTTCAGGTCAAAACTTTGACGTCCGATATCTCGGTTCTGGAAGGGTCTAGAGCCTCCATTTTTGCGCGCTGGTCGAAGTCTCGTGGCCCTCTGTCAGAATCCAGAGTTTCAAGAAGATCGGAGGGGGTCAAAATTTCGGCCAAAAACGACAGTGTTACCCCTTATGTTTTTTTTTCAGGTCAAAACTTTGAAGTCCGATATCTCGGTTCTGGAAGGGTCTAGAGCCTCCATTTTTGCGCGCTGGTCGAAGTCTCGTGGCCCTCTGTCAGAATCCAGAGTTTCAAGAAGATCGGAGGGGGTCAAAATTTCGGCCAAAAACGACAGTGTCACCCCTTATATATTTTTTTTCAGGTCAAAACTTTGACGTCCGATATCTCGGCTCTGGAAGGGTCTAGAGCCTCCATTTTTGCGCGCTGGTCGAAGTCTCGTGGCCCTCTGTCAGAATCCAGAGTTTCAAGAAGATCGGAGGGGGTCAAAATTTCGGCCAAAAACGACAGTGTTACCCCTTATGTTTTTTTTTTTTTCAGGTCAAAACTTTGAAGTCCGATATCTCGGTTCTGGAAGGGTCTAGAGCCTCCATTTTTGCGCGCTGGTCGAAGTCTCGTGGCCCTCTGTCAGAATCCAGAGTTTCAAGAAGATCGGAGGGGGTCAAAATTTCGGCCAAAACGACAGTGTTACCCCTTATGTTTTTTTTTCAGGTCAAAACTTTGAAGTCCGATATCTCGGTTCTGGAAGGGTCTAGAGCCTCCATTTTTGCGCGCTGGTCGAAGTCTCGTGGCCCTCTGTCAGAATCCAGAGTTTCAAGAAGATCGGAGGGGGTCAAAATTTCGGCCAAAAA